>CM045765.1:9305056-9611832 GCA_025200525.1 Camellia lanceoleosa
AGGGGTGGCATTCAGCCTCGCTAAGTCTGAATCTACAAGGAGTGGCACTGCTTGGCGGGGTGGAGGCATTTCGACCTCCTCGCTGGCGTGAGCTTCGTAGGATAGCCACTGGAATGCCGGCACTCTCTGAGCCTCCCACCGGCGAGCTCGTTCCTTCAAGACTGCCCACAAATCCTCTGATCGTGCGGAATAAGAGTACCTCGATGTCGTCACCGGACGTGAGGGTTGGTAAGTGCTATCTTGCGCGCTGGACTTCTCTGCACGCACATCGGAATCACCAACCTTGTAACTTCTGGTAATAGAAATGGACGGAGTGTGCCGCTGACTCTGACTACCTGAGCGGCGGCGTTGGGTGTGCTCACTGTGGTCTCCCACTCCAGCTACACCCTTCCCTTTGACATGCCGCTTCAGCTCCTCCATCTCCGCTGCCATTCACCGGATGATGGCGTCCTGGTCTCTGAGCTTGTGTTCCAGACATCTCGCATATGATTCTCTCCGCCGCCGATGGCCGTCTGGACTCCATGAATGACCATAAATTCTTTCGCGCTTATCTCGCGCGTCTCCCGACTATCCTCCTAGGAATGTCTCCAGGCCCGCCATTGGAAGGATGGCGGGATGACCTTCTCTCCATCTGCCTGACTCCGGGGTAACTCCATCGATGGCGGACAACGGAATCTCGTCGTTGTTCACCATGAACGGCGATCAGATGAGCTTGGAAGACAAGGTTTTATCTGCAAAAGTTCCCACAGACTGCGCCAATTGTACGGGGGGCAAATATTCTAGCGAGCCTGTACTCCTTTCTTCCAAGCTCCGTTTCTGTCCGATCACCTGCGAGTACAACGACGGTGAGCTACCCGGCGATGTGTGGCCGTAAAACCCCTCTGACGATCAAATTAGCACACACCTTGGGATAGAGAGAGAGGGAATGAGGGGAGAGTCTTTTAGTGCTTCTTACAAAGTGTTCCTCTATGCTGTATGGGGGGCGCAGACATGCTTATATACCTTCTGCGCCCCAAATCTACTCCCAGTGATTTCTCAACACGTGGCACTGCTATCCCATCTGTCAGCACAAATCTTGTTGAACATCACCTAACCCAACTGCCTGCCTACTCTACTGGGAGCCCGGTAGCCGGGCTATACCATCTCGGCTGTCAACGGCCATATTGTGCTTCAAACAAAGGTATTCAAATAGCCAACACCATGAGAACCGGACTACGCCGCATCCCGGTATAGCCGAGCTTGGAAGAGCTTACGCTGGTTCGCCATCGACCTTCCTGCCGAGCAAACACAAGTAGCTTGGTTAAACCTTGGCCGGCACCAGACATCCCACTTGACCGGCTTCAACACCATGAGGCCACGTAGCTTAGTCAAACTATGGCCTGCCTTAACCGAGTAGATTCCTGCAAGCCGGGGTCGAATTACCTCGGCCCAAGCGTGTCAAGCCCAAAACCTATCCGGCCCAATTCCAGATCATAAATCTCCCTCTCAATAATGATTAAACATCAAAATAACGATTAAAATAACATCAAACATTAAAATACAATTAAACAATTTTTTCTGATCAAACATCATCATCATAACAATTTTTTTTGATCAAACATCATCATAATAATTTTTTTACCAAACATCATCATAACATCAAAAACATCTCAGATCAAATTCGATCCCCCCCCTCCCCTCATCACTACGTCGACAATACACTCCACCAAATTCATCTTCCAAAACATCTTGTTCTGTTGCCATGGCTTGCAAGAACGTTCGCTGCTTGCCTCTCCCCAATTCTCTTCTTGCTCCATTGCTTTCGTACGAACTGCTTCCCATACTTCCTATCTTCCAAAGCAATCTTGTTCTCAGAACTACCTTCAAAATTTCCACAGTTTAACAACATCGAATCACAGAATCTCCAATGATTCAACCATAAAAAAGCCTGATTCATAATTAAAAAAATCATTCAGTAGCGCATCGTATACAAGAGAGCGTACTTGAGAACAGAATCAAATCGAAGCCTAAAAATCAGACTTTAGATCGAACGAAACGAGAATCGAGAGGTTCAGACTATGGATCTAACATTAAAGTGAGATTTAATTGTCGCTTGAATCGATGACGAACTCGACGGCCTCGCCGTCGCCGAGGATGCGAAAGCCGTCGGATTTGATGAATGACTGGTGGACAAAGAGATCTTCACCGACGACCTTGGCGATGCCGGCGGTGAGGACGATGGAGGAGGAAGCGTTGGCGCCGGAGAGACCAGCGATGAGAGCGAAGTGGACGGTGAGGCCGTGGGAGACGCCGATGATGATGTCACAGACGATCTCGCCCGTCGTGAAGTGTTCTTAATCCAAAGGTTCAAACCTAGATTCAAAACCAAATTCAAACCGTGAAGTGTTCTTGGGATTTTGATGATGTTAATGATGTTGTTGATGTTGCTGATGTAGATAGTGGGACTAAATGGTGCATAAGAAAATTTGTAGGACTAAATGGTTTAACTTTCTACCACATAGGATTTACTGGTAATTTTTTACTAAAATATTATATTATTCTAACGTTAATAATTTGAGCTGTTAGATTGTGCCGATATTTTTGTGCTTCATCATACAATTTTTTTTATAAAAAAAAATGATTTTTGTGTTTGATCCATCCTTTTTTGTTTTGCAAATGTCAATCTTAATTTTTGATGAAAGTGATATGGAATTTTTTGGTTGATTTCTACTATTTTTTAGGACATGACAATCCTTTTTTTTTTTTTTAATTTTAGAAATTATAAATTTTGTAGTTTGATGATCTCAGTTTGCCTATTTGAGGATGATAAAAATAACTTAAATACAGCTCAATAGGTTGTAGACAAAAGAGCTCATGTCAAAACTACTTCCCAAAACTAGGTCGTTGTCTAAAGGCTACTTATACTAGCACCAACACCAACACATTAATGATATGGGGGCATGGGCGGGCCACTACAAATCCGGCCCGCTATGCTGCATTTATAATTGGAACTTGGAAAGTGTGCTATGAGAGTTTATAGAGTTCATCACAGATTTTACTTTAATGATGTATACTATCAATTTTTATTTTTTTTTTGTTTTAAATCAACCATAAAAATTTTGATTGATATGATATTCATAATCATATAATTTGATCATATTTGTATTAAAAAAAGAATGATTTATTTTTAAAAATGTATTTATTGTCGATTTTTGTAAGACACAATGAAATTATGTAGTTATAAATATCAAATTAATTTGAATATTTCTATGAATGATCTTCACATAAAACTCCACAAATGAAAGGCTTACATCATTAGAGTGGATCCGTGGTGAGCTCACAGACCCAAATATCACCCCTCTAGTCCACAATTCGTTTCCTTAAAAAATAATATTGTTGGCTACATATTTTGTACAAGCCAATTATAATTCGACGCGTGGCGAAATAAGGGTAATATAGGAAGATTATTCAGGTCCTCGATCCCGATCATACACGCGGCAGTTAGTATTGGTTATTAAGAGATCTGAGTTGCAGCGGATCAATAAAGGAATACAAAGTGACGTGGCTTCAACGGTTACTCGCATTTCAGATTCAAATTTATGAGGGAAGCTTAACTGCAAGTAGTGGCGTAATGGAGCTAATATTGGGGCAACATGATCGATGATCATGGAGGAGCAGTTCGACGGTTGGAAGTGCAATTCGATGGTCACCCTTGAGCAGTATAAATAGTAGAGAAAGCCCCAGAAAAAACCTCTAGAGTCAGATCTAAAAAACCAGTTCTTTATACTTATTTTCCTTTCCAGTTTTACATTTACAGTCTTACATTTACAGTTCTTTACATTACTGTACTTTAAAATTCATGCACTACACTTCGTTTCATAGGAGTAGTTCCAAGTAGATTTGCTATAAACCTCTACGAGGCTGAGTTTGGATCATTATAAGTCTTTTCATCTTAATGAAATACTTCGATTATTCTTCAATTCATTATTATCTGTTTAATTCTCCTAAGTCAAGCCACCAGTAAAAGTCCTCTTCATTGACGCTGAAAGATCTAAAGCACAATCGTCTGATAATTGGTTGGCAATAAATTTTTTGTGAGGACTAATTGATCCTTGCTGGCACGCTCGCAATTACCAAAATAACCTTCGAAAGCCAAAAAGCCAACATATATTTTTGGCACGCCCGGTAGGACTACATTTAAAATGGCTAGACGTAGAAGACAAGGAGAAAATGAACGCTTGGAAGAAGGCGTGGAAGGAGAGGTAGAGATACCTAATCCAGAGGGCAATGTGATAACACGTCCTGTGGAAGCTCCTATTTTATCAGAACCTATGGTCGAACAGACCAGCACTTCAGAACAAGTACCATATGCTCATAATATTGGACGAGACCAAGGAATTGGATCATCTACTGTTCCATCTACTCAGCCAATAAATCCATGGTGCGGCTTAGTAGATGCTATGGGGCAGCAATTAATGAACACGATAGAAAGGTGGGCAACATCCTTTTTGGATCGAATGAATAACCACTAAGTAATAAGTGCAAGACACATTGAGGAAATTTCAAATGTCCCTCAGCAAAGATTGGCTAGAGATAAACAGCCTATGCAAGTTAATGAACATTCTAATGGTCAAACTAGTAATCAGAACTATGAGAGACCATCACCTCAGTCTTGGTACGAACCTATTCCAAGGCCTATACCAGGTCAAAATGCCTCAGTACCTAACAGTGAAGCCATACAATTTGGCAGATCTGGCCCAGTACAAGAAAATGGCATAAGAATGGTTCCAAATCCTATGTTCTAAGCCATACCTGGCACAAGGGGGTTCACTAATCCCTTATTCAAATTTATACCAGGAGGGTTGGAAGGTTTTCCTACAAATGGAAGAGATACAACACCAGTTCCAGCACCTTTCGCAGATCCTTTTGCAGGACAGGCTTAAAGGAGTTACCCACACCCCCAACAGCAACCTGTACCATAGGGACAACCAGTCCCAAATATATCACCTTATGGACCAAGAGGACCACAAACACAAGTTTGCCCACCAAATCCTGTTTTTGCCCCTCCAGTAGTGGTTCAGCATGCACAAAATATGGTCCCTAGGGACCAAATTGCTGACATTGTTAGAGAGATATGTGGACCAATGGCTCTGGAGGTCCAGACTCCAGTGTAAAGGAAACCATATCCAGAATGGGTAGACAAGGTACATGAATACCCAAGAGGTTTCAGGATACCAGACTTTGCCCTTTTTTATGGGAATGGAAACCAATCAATAGTAGAGCATATTGCTAGGTTTGCTGCTCAATGCGGCGAATTTACTAATAATGATTATATGAAGTTAAGGTTATTCCCAAATTCCCTAACTGGGAGAGCATTTATATGGTATATTAACCTTACACCTGGCTCTATCCAGACTTGGCAACAAATGGAAGAGGCATTTCATGCCCAATTCTTCCAATCAGAGTTAGAGGTTTCCATGGTAGATTTGGCAAGATTAAGTCAAGGGTAATGCTATAGTGTGCAACTTACACCTTATACCTTTTTATGTTCACTTACACCTTAGAGTTACACCTATTTTACCTTGCACTTACACCTTTTGTGTAAGTGGCACATGGTGTGCAACTTATACATTTCATTTATACCTTCCACCTACACTTACACCTTACACTTACACCTTACACTTACACCTTTTGTGTGAGTGGCATATGGTGTGCAACCCACTTACACCTTTTGTGGGTTGCACACCTAAGAAAACTCCTTAAGTCAAAGGCCTAATAAGAAGGCCACTCAGTTCATTACCAGATTTAAAGGGGCTCGAAATAAATGTAGAGTCATCTTACCAAAGTCAGAATTCGTGAGATTGGCTCAAAATGGTCTAGAGTTTAGGCTTCGAAAGAAGTTTGACTCGATTGAGTTCAGAGACTTAGTCGAACTCACCTATAAGGTGTCTAGCTACGAAGCATTATTAGAGGAAGAACAAGATCGAAACAATACATCGTATAAGACATATTATAGAGATCCTAATTATGAGATCGATGCAGCAGAGATTGTGGGGAAAGAACCTGTAATCTGTGAAGCATTAATTCATAAAGATACAACAATTGACCAATAGTTTAAAAAGAAAGACCTTTACAGGAAATACTCTTTCGATTTAACTAAGGCAGATGACATTTTTGATCATTTACTTGCAGCCAACTTCTTTAAGTTACCAAAAAGAGTCAAAATTCATCTCTTGATGAACTTAAAGGAAAAGTATATTGTAAATGGCATAATTCTTGGTCTCACTCAACTAAGAACTGTATTGTTTTTCGAGATAGGATCCAAGAACAAATTCGGAAGGGAAGTTTAAAATTCCCAGCCAAAGTAGAAAAGGCCATAGGAATTGACAGTAATCCATTCCCAGAAATTGGGGAGGCAACAGCCAATGTCATTGTGCTAGACCTTCAGAACCTGTCTTTGAAAGAATTAGAAGAAGTCAATGTGCAAATGCATGTGGCCAACCAAACAGCTACCAAGAGAGACACTGAAAATCTACCAGCTATTAGACAAGATTTCTCGCACCAGGGGGAAGATTCTGATAAGGAAGCACTAGATGACGATTCCTTAGAAGCAGCTTTAATGCAACGGATGTGTCCCAGGTGTAGACTATGTTACAAGTTGAAAGGGCTTCCAGTTAATGGGAAGCAGTACTACAAGGATGTGCAAAGACGTCCTAAACCAACCAACGCTTACAATACAAGGGCATATCCATCTGGTGTTAGGCAGCAACCATTGATGGTTGAACCAACGGCTGATAGAATGCATTTTATAGGCAAGAGGCCTTTGTATGAATCCAGATCACCTAATTATTACAGGATGGAGAGCAGTCATTTTGAAAGGAGACTAGAGAAGGGTTCAGTTTATGGGATCAAAGCCAAGGATTGGCTCCATAGATCAATTTCACGCAGGACAAAAAGCGAACACCTTCATCGAAGGCCTGAGTTAGGCCTAAAGCATAAAGTCAGGGCCAAGCAGTGGCCTTCACAGACAGCTTCGAAGGTAGCTTCGAAGGAAGAAAGAAGCAGTTCAACAGTTGAGTCAGTAAGTTCGTGGGTACCAGGGGTCCCAGATTGGTTTGTGATGCAAAACAAACCTAGGGAAGTGTTTACTCAAAGAGAGGTAATTGGAAACCAAGGCAGGATGGTCAAACCTCATTTGGTGGCTCCCAACAATTGGATGTTGCTTAAGCACCCAAAAACAAAGGAACCAGACATGGTCCCTGTAATTTCTAGATCACAAAGAAGGAAAATTCAGCGCAGGTACACTCAGTACCAACAAGACTTGAAAGAGAGTGAAGAGAGCTCTTCATTGGTCCAGACAGAAGAAAAGAAGAATCCAAAGTCAAACCATATTCCAAAACCAACTCCACAAAGTAAAATGGGTTGTAGAGGAGAACGGTTGGCCAAAGTTCATTCTGAACTGAAAGCCAGAGAGAAATCCAGTCTAGTAGGATTGGAGAAGGCATTGATGGAAAGTGATAGCGAGGCAGAGAAAAAAGTTGGCTTAGGCCAAAAGAAAGAAATGGTTGAAGAAGAAATGTTCGAAGCCTTCATGGTCAACAAACATTTTTGGTTGAAAAGCCAGTCGAAAAGGACCATTCGAAAGAATCTATTAGGAATGAAGTGCCAGAATACAGCATGGAGGATGCTTCTGAGGTGGCTGAACAAGGTAGCCAAGAGGAGAAACAGACATAGCCATCCATCCAATTTGGCTCGTTCCCTCCAGTATCAATAAATATGGTACACATACTACCGCTTGAATTCCAAGCTAGAGATGAGAACCAAGAAGGGCATGAAATTGACCGAATTCCAGTCTCTAGTGAAGACTCACAAGTGAGTATGGTGCAAGATGATTCCGGAATGGCTACTCCAATGGAAACTGAGTATGAGAGTGAAGAAGAAGTGAGCATTAACCTTTTGTATCCTTTTGAGTATCCCTCAAACTCTATGACGTAGCATGTCAAGCCTTTGTATATCAAGGCTTTCTTCGATGGGATACAATTAAACCGAGTCTTGATAGACAATGGAGCAGCGGTGAACTTACTACCGAAATCTTCCTTGAAGAAACTAGGGAAAAAGAATCCCAGGTTAATTCCAACCAGCATAACCATTGCTGGTTTCGCTGGAGACAAGCAGATGGCTTAGGGAATTCTGCTAATCAACCTGAGTGTGGAAACTAGAGATTGCATGACAGCATTCTTCGTCATCGACAGCAATGCTAAGTACAATGCTTTACTTGGTAGAGATTGGATCCACACTAACAAATGTGTGCCTTCCTCTTTGCATCAGAAAATAATGATGGCCTTGGGCAATGGGGAGACAGAGGAAATTGATGCAGATCCTCAACCCTTCATAGCCTGTGCAGACTTTGCCGAGGCCAAACTGTATATTAAGGGGGTGACACCACTCAATATACTAAAGAAACCTGATGGCTCAGCCGAAGTAACGGCTGATGAGGAAGTGACACACCTGAAGCACTTAGTCTAGGAGAGTGCTGATGAGGAGGTTGTCGTTAAGGATGACAATGATGCCTGGTTGTAGGCAAAGAAATGAAGTCCAAGAAGCCAAGTCTTTAGCTCTAATTAAGTTCTCAGTATTGGATGTAAAGTCAATAGTCCAGAGAGTACAAGAGCAAGGGAAAGAAGCCATGATGATTGGATGCAAACAGGAGCAGCAACAAGCCAAAGTTTTGGCCCTTGACAAATACTGTGCATTGGACATTGAAACAAAAGTCCAGGAGATTCAAGAGGAAGAGGCCTTATGGACAGATTTTGTTTATGAAGAGGAGGGTAAGGATGTTGAATTAAAGAACCTGGAAGCAGAACAAAGTAAGAAAATTGTTTCGAAGCCAGAGGGGATCAAAGAAGAAACTTCAATAAGTTATCAGATTCTAGACCCCTTAGAAGAAGTAAATTTATGGAAAGGTTCTATGCAACAGCCCACCTGAATAAGTGCTTGTTTGAATGCTCTGGACAGGGACCAGTTGTTGGTTGTTTTGAAGAAGTATAAAGATTGCTTTGCATGGTCTTATAATGAACTACCAGGATTGGAGAGATCATTAGTAGAACATAGGCTCCCTATGAGGCCTAATTTCAAGCCATACAAGCAAAAGCCAAGAAGAATGAGTCCATAAGTGATTTAGAAAGTTAAGGAAGAAATTTTTAGACTACTCAGGGCAGGCTTTATTAGGACAGCCAGGTATGTTGAGTGGCTATCCAATATTGTGCCTGTGGTCAAAAAGAATGGTAAAATGAGAGTATGCATTGATTTCAGAAACTTGAATCTAGCAACTCCAAAAGATGAGTATCATATGCCTATAGTAGACTTGTTGGTAGACAGTTCAGCAAGACATCGAATTTTATCAATGATGGACAGGCACTCTGGTTATAACCAAATCTGCATTGCAAAAGAAGATGCTCACAAGACAGCATTCAGATGTCCTGGGAATATTAAGACCTTCGAATGGGTTAAAATGCCATTTGGCCTAAAGAATACTGGGGCTACATATCAGAGGGCTATGAACACTATCTTTCATGACCTCGTTAGAGGGTATTTAGAGTGTTATATTGATGACATTGTAATTAAATCCCAATCCATGGAGGAGCATCTGTTTCACTTAGAAGCAGCCTTTGAAATAATAAGAAAGTTCAAATTTGAGTGTGCTTTTGGCGTATCATCTAGAAACTTCTTGGGCTATGTGGTACACAAGAAAGGAATACAAATTGACCAAAATGAAGCCAAAGCCATCATTGAAGCCAGACCTCCATCAAGTAAGAAAGAATTACAAAAGTTCCTTGGACAGGTTAATTTTCTTCGAAGATTCATTTCTAACACTGCAGGGAAAACTAAAGTATTTTCTTCCTTATTAAGGCTGAAGGATAAAGAGGAATTTGTGTGGACAGCAGAGCATCAAATTGCTTTCGAAGGTATCAAAGCCTATTTGGCCAACCCTCCAGTGCTGATGCCACCAAAGGGTGACAAGCCCTTGAAGTTGTACATAGCTGCAGCAGAAGATTCATTGGGAGCTTTTTTAGCCCAAGACAATAAAGAAGGCAAGGAGCAAGCTTTTTATTACCTTAGTAGGTTTTTAAATTCTTCTGAATGTAAATATTCATCTGTAGAAAAGTTGTGCCTTGCATTGTATTTTGCTGCAATGAAATTAAGATACTATCTTTTGCCTACAACTGTCTTGGTAATTGCAACCACAGATTTGGTTAAGTATATGTTATCTAGACCTATGTTGAGGGAAAGAATTGGCAAATGGATATTAGCCTTATCAGAATTTCATTTAGAATATGTTCCCCAAAGAGCAGTGAAAGGACAAGTTTTAGCCAATTTTTTGGCAGATCATCCATCTCAAACAGAAAGCCAAGAGATAATGGAACTCGGTATGGCTAGTGTTAAGCCATGACAAATGTGGTTCAATGGATCGAAAGCCAATGGCCCAACTGGAATTGGTGTAGTGATTAAGTCACCACAAGGAATAGAAACCACACATGGTTTCAGAGTGGATGAAAGTACTTGTTCTAACAATCAAGCTAAATATGAGGCCTTAATAGTGGGATTGGAAATTCTGATTGGACTACAAGTTCATATAGTTGACATATTTGGAGATTCTCAATTGGTGGTTAACCAAGTGAAAGGAATTTTCAAATGTCAAAGTATAAGCATGTTGTCATACTATGTTGTTGCATTACATCTGCTTTCTCAATTTCAAATAACAAATGTAACTTATGTCCCAAGATTCTTGAATAATAGAGCTAATGATATGGCTCAGAAAGCTTTGAATTTCAAGAGAAGGGATAATACTCAAAGGGATATAAACCAAACAACATACCAAAAATCTATACCACCCTTAAATAAAAGGAATGTGGTCCTGGAAGTCAATCATAATGACTTACAGGAACAAGATTGAAGGCATCCAATAATGCAGTACTTGGCTGGTCCATCCTCGAAGGCCAGCAGGAAAATTAAATTGCAATCCATGCAATACATCATATACGGCAATGCTCTCTATAAAAAGGGGGGAGATGGTTTATTGTTGGAATGTTTGGGACCAAAAGAAGCATTAACAGCTATGGATGAGGTTCATGAAGGCGTCTGTGGTGCTCACCAGCCTGGTGTGAAGATGAGGTGGTTGCTTCGAATGCATTCCTACTATTGGCCAACTATCCTTAAAGATTGCATAGAGTATGTAAAAGGTTGCCAGGCATGTCAAAAGCATGGCACAATAAGGCATGTGCCCATAACTGACCTGCATGCAGTGGTGAAGCCTTGGCCATTCAGAGGATGGGCCATGGATATGATGGGGAAAATACACACACCCTCTTCGAAACATCATTGTTTCATTTTAGTAGCCACTGATTATTTCACTAAGTGGGTCGAAGCTAAGCCATACAAGGTTATAGACCAGACTGAGGTCATTGGATTCATCAAGGATTTAATCCATAGATTTGGCATCCCACAAACTATAGCCTGATAATGGAATTTGTGTTTGATGGGAAATGGTGAAGTCCTTTGTGGCAGAGTTTGGAATTAGCCTTGTTAATTCTACCCCCTATTATGCACAAGCCAATGGTCAAGCTGAATCATCTAATAAGTCCTTGAAGAAAGGAATACAAAAGGTTATGGAAGACAATCCTAGGGATTGGCATAACTTATTGTTGGATGTATTGTGGGCTTATAAAACTTCCCCAAGGTCAAGCACAGGAGTTACTCCTTATGCCTTGGTGTATGGGCATGATGCAGTGTTACCTGTGGAAATTAATGTTAAATCTTTGAAGGTAAGATGCCAAGACCAGCTAAATCCTGAGCAATACCATCAGAGTATGTGCATGGAATTAGAAGGCATAGATGAAGCCATAATTCTGGCATTAAACAGTATTCTCTTGCAAAAGAATAAAGCAGCCAAAAATTACAATAAGCAAGTCAAATACATGGGCTTTGATGAAGGTGATTTGGTATGAAAGATAATACTCCCAATAGGAATTAAAAGCCATAAGTTTGGTAAATGGTCACCTAACTGAGAAGGACCATATCAAATTCATAAAGTCCTGCCTTTTGGGGCATATCATTTGAGAAATTTGAATGGATACATACGTCCCAAAAAGATCAATGGCAGATATTTGAAGCCTTATTTTCCAACTATTTGGGAAACACAAGCAGTAGAATAAATGTCAAGCAAAAGAACACAAGAATACTCAAATGATAAATCAGAATTTATTTTTCTTCATAAAGAGTTAAATACATTCTGCCTTAAATTGGCCCAAAAATCATTACAATGCCTTAGTTGTTCTTTTACAATAGACTTCCTATTCTTAAATGAGGGAACCAACTGAATGACTGTGGTCATTTCTTGCTTTCGATCGGCCAATTCTTGGTTGGTGATCTGCAGTTTGGTGTTAGTTCGAATTAAGGCTTGATTCACTGCAGACAGCTCCTCCTCAAGTTGAGCCTTCCTCTCTAGTAGTTGTGTTCGAAAATGGGAGGCAGAGGAATATTGTTCCTTTAGCACTGAGACTTCAGAATGTACTGTGGAAACAAAACTCTGATCTCTCACTAATTTCTCCTCTGCAGCCTTGACAGTATGACAATTGTTGATGTAGAAGTCGATAGTAGCTGCTGCCTGAGATAGATGACTTGAGACAGTTATACTGGATTGCTCAACAACTTTGCAGCACTGCAGAAAGCCATTTCTTATTATAGGCCTTTGTAAAGCCTCGAAAGGAATCCTTGAAAAAGATATCAGTAATTCCAGACAACTGTCTAAATCCATCAGAGGTGCAGAAGGCTTCTTACTGGAGGAAGAAGAGCTCTCAAGAATTTCTAACAAAGAGTTAGCCAAAACCAACGGCTCAGCCTCATCATTAGTTATTGGAGAAGTAGAGGATATGTCGAAGAGACTGGCTAGTCTTGCTTCAAAGACATCTACTTCGTCCATGGACATGAGGGGTGCAGAAAGAGTGGTGGTGGGAGACACAGAGAACTGCATAGAAATAGGAGAAATGGATGGAGCATCCTCAGCAGTCTCTATGGTCCTAGCCACCAATACGTCAAGAGAAGAAGGGCTGGAAGTAGGTAAAAGTAATAAACCATGGGTTGGAGAGCTACCAGCACCCTCTTTAGGGGAATCAACTATCATTAAAGATAGAGCAACAGTTAGAACTTCCTTAGGGGGAGGGGAAAGAGCAAGGCTCGGAAAAGAATTGAATTGAGGCAGATCCAAAGATAAGAAAGGAAGATATGGATTTAATCCAAAAGGAAAAGGTGCATGAGTGTTTGGCCTCAAAGGGGGTACATGGAATGTAGGCCTAGGAAGTGGGAGTACTATCTGAATGGCCTTCACATTTTGCATCTGATCAACCTCAATTGAAACCGAGGGAGTCCTCATTGGAAGAATAAGCTCAGGAGTTGTTGCTGCAAAAGAAGAGAAGGACAAAGTGATGTCAAGGCTCAATACCCAAAAATTCAACAAGGGAAAATAGTGAAGGCTTTAAAGAAGTTACTTGTTTTAGAAGTGACAGCAGCAATGGGAGAGCTTCGAAGAGAGTAGTGCTCAGCAATGTGTTGCCTTCTTGCAGCATCCCTTTGAATTTCATTAGCAGCAGCAGCTTTATCTCTTAAGAATTGCTGATGTCGTCTCTTCTCAGCTCTCTCAAAGACAATTATGGCCTTGGAATACTCTTGTTCCACTGCCTTACCAGCTGTCTCATGTACAGGGTCCTCGACAAAATCAGAAGGAAAGACAGTTATCTTCCTTCTCTTTTTTCTTTGTATTGGCATTGGGTATTTTTCCTCAATTTCTTTCTCTCCAATTTGGGATTCAGATTCTTCAGAAGTGAGTTCCTCTACTCTGACAGTTGTCTCATGTGTGGGATCATGGACTAAGTCAGAAGAATGGACGGTCACTCTTTTCCTTCTTTTAAGGGGAGACTCCTGCTCTTGAGTTAATTCTTCTTCTTCTTCTTCTTCTTCTTCTTCTTCTTCTTCTGCTTGCACCTCAAAAACTTCTTTTTCAGGCTCAAGTAGAAGTCTCCTTTTCTTTTGTTTCTGTTTACTTTTGAGAAGATATAGAGCCTGAGTCTTTTGGGGAGAGTCTCCCTGTGAGGCACCTGCACCACCTTCACAAAAGAAGAACTAAAGATAAGACTGAAAGCATTATAAAGAAGGTAAAAAGAGAAGAGATGAGGGTATATAACTTTCTTCGAGGTGGCCCGAGTAACTCTAGGAGGAGTTGAAGTAGCAGGGGCAGATTGTGTGGAGGCAGGTATAGGAGCTGGAGTGGTCAGAACAGTGGAAAAAGTAGCAACTCCAGCTCCTTTGGGCTTGAGCACATCCAACACCATCAGTAGATCTTGAGGGGAAATGGCCAAGTGCACTTCCATATTGGTCACCCACTAATTTTGTTATCTCTTCAAAATGTTACCTTAGGGAAGGAAGAAGATATACTCAAAATTGATCAAGTCCTATATAAATTTGGAAGTTGCCTCTTCCAATCTGGACTTTCGAACTTTCACATCCCTTGTGGTAAGACTCAGATTGGTGTTACTACAGAGAGGTATTGGGACCCCCTGAGTGAAGCCAAATTGTCTAGCAAATTGTGCAGGACAATAGGGCTCAGCGATGCATTTGTAAGCTCTGGGGTTCATGGTCCCATTCTCTGGGGATTAAAATTGAGGCCCATATATCTTTGTGAGCAGGTGAAGCACAGAGCCTATCATTTAGGAAATTCTTCAACCAAAGTGGGCTAATTGTAGTGGGTTCGAAGGAACGAAAGCTGAAGGAAAGAGGAGAAGCTGAAAGTTGGTAGAAGAAAGAGAAGTAAAAAGCAAAAGTAGAAAGATAAAGAGAAGCATTGGCTAGCCTCATGCCATAAGTAGGAGGGTCTGGTTCAAAAAATTTAAGGCATTTGGATTGTAACGTAGGAAAATAAGGAAAAAGCCAAAGCTAAAGAATCCAAATCGGCCCCCCTTGATTGACATCTAAAAGTTTCTCACAGAAAAGAGAGCAGGCTCTATATACGTGACCTAGAACATATGGGGCAAAAGCCACCCTCTTCTGTAAAACAAGGGCTTTGGCAAGAGGGGCAAATTCAGGCATGATTCTTTGAGAGGAGGTGCAGAAAAGGAACTTGCAAAGCCAATATAATAAGAAAGAGAAGAATTCCCTATCAGTCACAAGACCCTCCCTTCTATTCTCAGCCTTGACAAAATCACTATAAGATGAGTTAAGAGAGGGGAGGGAAAAAGGGACTGCTAGGTCAGGATAATCTGGTCCAAGGGGAGTTCCAATGGGAGATAATCGTAAAAGATGGCAAATGTCAAGAACAGTAGGGGCCATCATTCCATATCTGAATTGGAAGAAATTAAAAACAGAATTCCAAAAGCACAGAGCAGCAAGAATTAAAAAGGGGTCCTCTGAGATGGTTAACCTGGATAGTCAGAGGGCGTCGAGGAGGCAGAGTTCTTGAAGGTCTAGAGTCCTACTAGGGACAACTCGATCATACCATTCTTGCCACTCCGGTCTGTGGGCCAGCATCGGTGGGGGCGGTTCGTCTTCCAGTTCCTCCAATCAAGGCCACCTTCGTAAAGGAGACAATGGTCTTCCAGAAGAGGATATAGAGCTGGAAGCTCAATAGGAATCTCCTTGAATATGGGGCCAAGCACATAGTCTTGTTGCACATGACGACGAGGGATGAAGATGCGTCCGTCAATGGCACTTTTCTCCCCAGCCTTGTACTTTTCACATTCTGTATCAATGAGCCTTTTCAGGGCTACAGATGGGCTTACACACTCTATAACTAGCACTTTCAATGAAGAGGAAGCCATTGATAGAACGCTTTCTCAAAGGACGAAGCTGGGAAAGGGAGTAGAAAGAAGTGGGAGATGATTAGAGATAAAGAGTTTGTACGTCGAGCGAGCAAGTGATTTTAGAATGCGAAATAAAAGGGTTTCAAAAGCCTTTATATTTGAAAGAAACATCGCATAAATTCGTTAAGTACTAAAAGTACGAGTACGAAGAATTTCCTTCAATATTGATACTCTTGGAGGGAAAAACACATCCCAGATGTTGATACCAGCTTCGAAGTAGAATATTTGGCTTTAAAGCCAGATTTTGGAGCCAAAAGTCAAATAACAAACTGCTTCGAAACTAAGAAGCCAGTTTCAAAGCACATTCCATGCTGAAGGATGTAAGAATACTCAAGTATTCATTTACTTCGAAGGGGATTAAAGACCTGTTTTAGGTTCCTTAATGAATGTAATGTCCTTCAAAGTGAAGCTTGAAACCCTGTGAGGATAGGAATTGGTGTTCAAAACATAACACACCAGTTTTTGGCGCTAAAAGTCCAATAACAACAGCTTCGAAGCTAAGAAGCCGGCTTCGAAGCACATTCTGTACCCAATGGATGCGAGAATGTTCAAGTACTCGTTTACTTAAAAGGTGTTAAAGACCTGTTTTAGGTTTCTCAATGAAAGTGATGTTCTTCAAGGTAAAACTAGAAATCCCTTAAGAATGGAAATTGGCATTCGAAACATCAAAACCAATAGTTGTTTTATATATATTCAGAAAAGTTGTCTTTTCGAACTAAAACAGTGCAGCCCTCAAAAAGAGCTTCTATATTTTTGAAAGTATGGACTGTTGTTCAAGACAAAAAGATCAATTTAAAACTGATTGATCATACTAAATCATTGACCATATGATTGGTTGTGGTTGAAACAAGTTTTGACGAGTAAGATTGTTAGATTCGAAGCATGGATCCTAAATGGAAAAATAACAAAAACTATCTACTGCATTCCATAAATTGGTAAAGTTCATGGTCGTTTTGTTAATATTCATTTAAAACGATTGAATCCAGGTTCGAAGAAAAAGATTGTTCAGTTCAAAGCTCTGAAATTGCTATTAAAGACAAATGGAGGCAAGATCAAACCATATCAAACAAAGAGAAGTCTTAGTGGTATTAAAGCAAAAGCAGTTACATCGAATGGCCCTATTTGGGTACAAACTCAAGCTCATAAAAATAGAGAGTGGAATAAATAACAAGATCATGAAATTTAGTCCAACTATGGTCAATGAATTTCTGTTCTTTCTTTATTCTGTCCTCTATTTCTTCTAACATTGGCTGCATGAGTTGATGTGCTCTCACTTCGTAAAAGAGCTCTTCAGCCTTTATTTCGAAAGCTGTTTCTCTCAATCCTTGTTCCAATTCATCTATATCCAAGTCATCCCAGTATGCAGAATCTTTATTCTTGAAATCATCGAATTCTTCAATAAAGTTTTCTGCTTCGTATTGGGCATGAATTCGAAGGAATGAAAGTTGGTCTAAAGATTATGTGGTGGTCATAGAGGTCTGATGCCAGTGGAGAAGCAATGGAAGTTGGTCCAAAAACATGTGAAGCTCTGCTTGGGCGAGGGGATTGAGGATGTGACCCCGAGTTAGAATATCACAAGCCTATCAAAAGTTCTTAAGAGGGACTTCATCCTCAAGAACATTGAAGGGCAAGTGGGAGAAAGCCGCGAGCAAAAGTTGAGCATGCTTCCGCTCAACCGGAGTAGGGGTAGGTGGTGGTTTGTAAGGTGGAAAGACCTTATCCGCGGAGAGAACAAGCCTCAGTTTCTCTATCTAGCAAGGATTTGGCGGAAGAGAAAGTGTGGATGCTTCTATCTCAGAAGGTGGAGTAAGGGCAAAAGGAACAAGCGCATTGATATAATCGAGCCAGTCAGAAGAACAAATCTTTGCCTTCTGGCTAAGAATAATGGGTTGTATCCTTGTGCCTCTTCTGGGCGTCGGGCGACATGCACTGTCTTTGTAGGCATGGAAGATGTATACCATGCCACAAGCAGATTCTCTTCCAAACTGCGTTGCTGGTCAATGGGCATGTAAGGATAGACCACCGAGCTTCGCGCATAGGAAAGGAATTCTAAAGGGTCAGTAAACTCAACAAAGTGATGGTTGATTCGCTCTCTTAAATCACAGGGCTCGGGTTTTGACCAGTTTGTCCAGTCAGAAGCCCCAGAAGAGGAAGAAGTTACAGCTTTATTCCATGCAGAGGGTTGTGAAGGAAAACTTCCCATGTCCATATTTGTAACTTTCTGAATCAAAGGATTGAGAGCAGTTTGTTCGTAGTCTGAGGATGAGTTAGAAGAAGACCTTCCCATGTCCATAATTGTAAGTTTTTGAATGGAAGGATTAAGGGCAATATGTTCGAAGTCCAAGGGTTGATAATCTACAAAAGCATCCATGACCTGAATATAGAAGGGTGGGTAAAGGAGGCTAATTAATGCATGGAGTTTCTTTCGAGGAGGAACAACATCATTAAATGACTCTTCGTGTGCTCGATCAATGAAGGGAATAATTGATTCGGCCATAAAAAGTGTACCAGTCTGTTCGAATACTAAGGTGGTGGAGGTGTTCAAAAGATTGAAGGGGAGTTTAATGCAGATAATAAATGACAGTTGCATTTCTGGAAACCATGCACGTTCTAAGACGTGGGAAAAGACTTTTGATCCACTAATATCACCAAGTATTGGGTATATTAGTGCGGGGGGTAATGTTGGCTACATATTTTGTACAAGCCAATTACAATTCAACGCGTGGCGAAATAAGGGTAATATAGGAAGACTATTCAGGTCCTCGATCCTAATCATACACGTGGCAGTTAGTATTGGTTATTAAGAGATCTAAGTTGCAGCGGATCAACAAAGGAATACAAAGTGACGTGGCTTCAACGGTTACTCGCATTTCAGATTCAAATTTAGGAGGGAAGCTTAACTGCAAGTAATGGCGTAATGGAGCTAATACTGGGACAACATGATCGATGATCATGGAGGAGCAGTTCGACGGTTGGAAGTGCAATTCGATGGTCACCCTTGAGCAGTATAAATAGTAGAGAAGGCCCCAGCAAAAACCCTCAGACTCAGATCTAAAAAACCAATTCTTTATACTTATTTTCCTTTCCAGTTTTACATTTACAGTCTTACATTTACAATTCTTTACATTATTGTACTTTAAAATTCCTGCACTGCACTTCGTTTCATAGGAGTAGTTCCAAGTAGATTTGCTGTAAACCTCTACGAGGCTGAGTTTGGATCATTGTAAGTCTTTTCATCTTAATGAAATACTTCGATTGTTCTTTAATTCATTATTATCTGTAGTCAAGCCACCAGTAAAAGTCCTCTTCATTGAGGCTAAAAGAA
Source organism: Camellia lanceoleosa (assembly GCA_025200525.1). Taxonomy (NCBI): domain Eukaryota; kingdom Viridiplantae; phylum Streptophyta; class Magnoliopsida; order Ericales; family Theaceae; genus Camellia; species Camellia lanceoleosa. The sequence goes on from CM045765.1 coordinate 9,324,269, forward strand.
CTAAAACACAATCGTCTGATAATTGGTTGGCAATTAATTTTCTGTGAGGACTAATTGATCCTTACTGGTACGCTCGCAATTACCAAAATAACCTTCGAAAGTCAAAAAGCCAACAAATATATATAAATTTAATATAAAAATAGGTGTAATAAAAAAATTGAAGGTGGATTCCCTCCGATCCGTCTGGGCCCATGGACTTACCATAAGCTTCATTTCGATAATTTACAATGTTGAATTTGTCAGACATTTCCGGTGGAAATAGAGATGATCACAGCATAATACGGTGTGACTCTCCGCATCCAATTATTTCCCATGGCTTGGTGATTGATCCTTCTTACAAGGAAAATGTAAATCTAGAAGGTTTGGTTTTAATTCTAAAATGAAGAGATACGATTATATGAAGCATTGTAACTATTGGGTTTGGAGACTCAATACCAATGGTCGTAACCATTGATAAAGAGATATCATGTGGGGTACTGTCCTTAGCTTGAATGGTGATATTTGTCAACCTATGTCCTTCTCCCACACCAGAATCAGAATGGCTACATCTTGTATGGAGTTCATTAACAAAACTATATCTTTGGATTGCAAGGGTATATTACACCCCATTCTTGTGTGTGAAGATTTTATAGTAGAATTTAGTAGCTTGAAGCGCAATGGGTTGGAAGAGTGCAGCTCTGACGAAATCTGTGGCAATGTTGTGGAAAGAACAAGTCCAGAGAAGTGTTTTAGGGAGAAGGAGGTAGACCATGTGATGCAGGTAAACACAGTTGTTGAGGAGTCAAAGTGAGATAAATGGTTCATCAGAGAAGAGGAAGTATGTACCAAAGAGGTAGATCAAAGGACAGGGGCTAATGATTGTCATTTGGGCGAGGAGGTAAACACAGTTATCGAGGAGACCATATTGGAGGAGTCAATTCACAGCCCAAATTTTATTGTTGAGCAAGCATCTACTCCTGGTTTCATCAAAAGCTTCAGTGGATCTCGCGATGAAAGTGGTTTTGGTATCAATCTTGAAGTGGATTTGTCACAAGCTCTTAATAAGAATCTAAATAGGAAAGGTCTTCTGAGCCTTAATCAGTCAGGCTTAGTTAGGCAGCCTACTTCTGTCCCAAAACTCCTGCGGAATGAGAAGAGAAAAAGAAAGAAGAAAGTTCAGTTAGAGAGGTTCACTAGCTTTGCTAGACTTCATGGGCAGAAAGTTGCAGCAGTCAGCAAGCACACTTCTAAGTCTGTCATTTTCAGACCAGCAGCAGCTGTGATTGCATGTTCAGATCTGTCTGAGGGTATTACTAGTCCGAACAATCTTCTCCTCAATGAAGCTAAAGCCACTATACAATTAGGTAAATCTCTTGGCATCAATTTCAATGGGGAAGAAGATGATGTGCTAAACAAGATTATTGAGCTAGAGCTAAAGGATAAAGAGAGATCCAAATAGGAGGGTTTGGTCTCAAAAGGTTGAAGGATGGCATCAAGTAAGCTTAGCTGGAGTTTTCTCAGTGGGTATAAACTTTGTTAGCTAGTTTTTGGGTTTCGGCTTCAATTGTTTGTGGTCTTGTGAGCTAGTGTTGATTTCTCACCAACACTATGCTCGGTTTCTTTTTTTGTCCTTTTTCTTTCTCTTCCTTGTTGATGTTATCTCATATGTAATGTATGTTTTCTTTATCAATAAAGGATTTTCTTTACTGATCAAAAAAAAAAAAAATGTATCCTATAAATAGATGGCTGGAACAATGGAACAACATACTTGGAATTGTTAATTATTTTCTCTTTGTTTTAACTTTCTGATTGTATATTCTTCTTGCGTGATAAACACCCTCACGGGATTATTAAACTTCGCCATTGATTATTTTTCCTTCAACTTTATATATATCATTCACACAAAAAATTAGGTCAATTTAATAATCATAGCCTATTTTATTTATTGCATTTGTCAAAATAAATAAAAAATAAATTTTAAAAAATAAATAAATAAATAATTGATATACAAGTCCACTTTCTAGACCTATTTTCTAAACTCAATAATGTGTAAGTGATATGATTGATTGATGATTAGAGAAGATACGAGAGAAAATGTTACCTTTAATATCCTAATTGATTGCCATATCATTGGTCTGAAAAGTGAGTCTAATTTTTAGTCTTCAATAGCAATGCTAAAAAAAAATAGTCTATTTGTAAAAACACAATTGTATTCAATTTTTTTTTATTTAATAACAAATGCAATAAATTGAATAATTTACGATTATTAGATCAATCTAATATTTTTTTCTAAATAATATATATGAAGTATAGTACTAGACAAAATGAACAATTTAAATTATTAAAAAAACAAAACCTTAATAAACCCTAAAAATTTGAACAGTGTCTACTAATCCAGATTATGAATCGAAAGAAGTCCACCTAAAAAAATTGGTTATTAGATGGTACCTCGCGTCACGGAAGCATGGCGCTTTGTTACCTTCGAAGTTCGGCACTAATTGTGTTATTTTTTCTCTTTATAGTTGGTATATGTTGCTTTTGCCATAAAAATACGATCGTGCTACGTAGCTCGAAACCGCAGCTCGACACCAAAACGACGTCGTTTTGGTGTCGAAATTATTATTATTATTATTTTTTTCTTTCTTCCCTGGTTTTCTTACAGAATGAAGAAGAAGAAGAAGAAGAAGAAGAAGGGAGCAGAAGAGAAGGGAGGAGGAGGAGGATCGGGTCAGACGAGACGACCCATACGAGGAGGAGGAAGGCAGAGACGGCCAGATTTAATTCTCCTCTCTCAGACGACCCTCTCCTCTCTCTTTCTCCCTCTCCCTCTCCCTCTCTTCTTCTCTTGATTTCGAGCCAAAATTCGAGCCTCAAATTCGAGCACTCGATCATTTTCGATAAAAATAAACTACCATAAAATCTGTGCTATGTATGGTTTTAAATAATTAATTAAAAAATTGTTTTAAAAATTAAATACAATATTTTTAAAATTTAAAAGAAAAAATATAATTGAAATCATGTAAATAAGTTGTTTTCATTTAAATTGCACTGAAATTGTGTTTAATTATGTTATGATTAAGGCTGAGTATAGGGTTATCCGAACTATCCAACCCGCCCAACCTGAACCGATCTGCATACAAATGAGCGGTTTCATAGACACAATGCAGGCAAATGTAGTTTGGAATATGGCATAATTGCGAGTTGCGGATGGGTTGCAGGTTTGACCCGCACCCCGCAAGAACCCGCATGTACTTAAATTATTATTTATTTGTTTATTTTTCATAAAAAAAAAAAAAAAATCGGAACCATTGATTTCATTCGTCATCCTAGATATTTTTTATCAACACACCAAATCCTAATTTCATGATGAACATTATTTTTGAATGTTTTTGTTTTTGTTTGTTCTATGAACATTGTAGGAAATTAAATCTACATCTGTATGGAGGGAAAATTGAATCTGTTAATTACTTTTGAAATTGAAATTAATTTTATATCATATTGAATTTCGAAATTGAAAAAAGTCCAATCCACAAACCGTCTGCATATTCGTAAACCTTATCTGCACAAATCGCAACCCGCACTGCGGGCGGTTGCGGCTTGAATTCTTCCCAAACTATATACATGTGAGCAGGTCCAAACTGATCTGCAAACCGTCTAAAATCAAACCGCAAACACCCCTAGTTATGATTGATATTTTATTTAAGTACTAATTAATAAATATGTGTGTCATCTTGTGATAGTAACATATTAGAGAAAATAAATTAGTGATTTTTAAAAAAAATTATTTATCGCATGATAAAAATAAATTTATGTGGATCATCAATCAACCGGTGCTACGTATGGAGTGAATTTTTTTAATTTTAACTACAAATGTTTTACAAAATAAAATTTATTTATTTTAGGGCGAATTATGCTAATGGTTCATATAGTTTGGGGTTTGTCTCACTTTGATTCCTAACTTTTTAATTACAACACATTTGTTCCTGAATTTTAAATTTTGTTTCAAACAAGGACAATTAAAAATATCATTGCTCAACTTCAAAAGCAAAATATTCAATTTGATAAAATATAAACGAATTTGACAAAAATACTTGTCAAAAAAATATTTTTGAATTTTTAAAAATTATTTCTACCTCACCAAAAATAAAATTATATAAAATTGATAAATCTTTTACACATTTATTTATTTATTTATTTTACCAAATTAATTTTTATTATGTGTTTGGATGATTACCATGTAATGAGTGATTGTTAACCTTTTAATGTGTAATCGATATATTTAATATAAGAAATGTTTTTAGTTTTTAATTTTTTGATTTAATGGATTGGTTTAATAATGATACCAGAGTTATTCCTATATTTGACTTTTGAAAAAATAGAAATTAATTTAATGAAAATAAAAACAACCACCCATTACATGATTATTATCCAAACACATAATAAAAATTAATTTATTAAAAAGATAAATAAATATGTGTAAAAGATTTATCAATTTTACATTATTTTATCTTTGATGAGTAGAAATAATTTTTTTAAATTCAGAAATATCTTTTTGACATTTATTTTTGTCAAATTAGTTTATATTTTATCAAATTGATAACTTTGCCCTTGAAATTTGATCAATGGTATCTTTAATTGTCTTTATTTAGAACAAAATTCAAAATTTAAGATCAAATGTGTCACAATTAAAAAGTCATAGACTAAAGTAGTATAAACTTCAAACTATTGAGACTGTTAGTGTAATTCATCCTTTATTTTATTATTTAACTCAATAAACCATGCATAGCCAAATAATTAAATCATTTATTTAATTTAAAAACGTGCTAAATGAAAATATTTAACTATTTGGTTATGCAAGGGACAATTTTTTATAACTCAATAGTAAATTTTTCCGCACAAAGCATGGGATATATGTTATTATTATTATTATTATTATATACATAGAAATAGAAAACACCAATGGTGGTGCCAATTCAACTTTTTTTTGAAAATTACAGTTAAGGCTGCTGTGCTGGGGTGCACAGCAGCCACTGCTATGCGGTCATTTAGGCCCTTTTCAGGGTCTATTTTGATAATTCGAATTGTTCATATTTTAGAATATATCAAGTAGAATATACTTGTAAAAAATCAAGTTAATCGGATATCGTTTATCCATTCATCCACTCACATTTGTATTCATTTTAATACTTTAAATTACAATTGTTATTTATTTTTGTAGATACAAATGTGAGTGGATGAATCGGTAAACGATATCCGATTAACTTGATTTTTTACAGGTATGTTCTACTTGATATATTCTAAAATGTGAACGGTTCGGATTATCAAAATGGGCTCCGAAAAGGGCCCAAATGGCTACACAGCAGTAGTTGATGTGCACCCCCGAACAACAGCCACACCAATTCCATCTTTTTATTTTAAAAAAAAAACTCTACAATTTATTTGTTTAATTTTTCTTTTGCTATAAAATTTCTTTATATATATATATATATATTAATTTTTTTATTTTCTACTCAAATAGAATAGGGGTTTTATTAATTTGTCTATAAGATCATTTAAGATGTTAAAATTATTGAAATTTTGTCAAATAATGGATTAGTTGTTCGAATTACTTACTTTTTTTTCCCCATTGTTCCTCCTTCGATACACCATTGTCTTGAACATAGATATAGGTTTATGTTTTTTTAATCTAAGAAAACATTTTGACATAGATTGTATTTTGTTAGCATTATATATTTTTATTTTTGTATTTCTATTGGTTGATAATGATGATTCTTTAGATTTTAATGTTACATTAGTTTGTTGTAGAGATATGTGTAATAGTTTTTATGAATAAAGCAGATTACTTCTCGTGCAGAGTAAATGAAGGTAAGGGATGGCAAATAAAATTAAAAAAAGAAGAAGTGATACACTAAAAAATAGTGAAAACCCGAAAAAGAGATTAAAATATAAAATTTACCATTATAAAAACAAACTCTATATTCAAATGGGAGAGAAACATTTTGAGACACTAATAATCAAAATGTAGTACAAACCCATAATAATCAATGTAGTAAGCTATAAAACCAAAAATAACCCATAATAATCAATGTAAGGTCAAGATTCATTCTATATATGAAACCACGACACACCAGCTAATCCCAACTACACACATATCTTCATGGTAGCTTTGGTGTCTTTTTTTTTTTTAATTTTTATATATAGTAATAGTATAATCCAGAAAAATATATACAGAAAGTTGTCAAATTTTTATGCAGATATGATGAAATAAGATATCCAAATGGACCCTTTGGACGAAGAAGATACTTACACTAAAAACTTGTTACTGGTTGTATAGTAAACTACCATAATACCTATGCTATGCACGGGTTAAAATAAATAATTAAAAATTATTTTGAAATTAAATTATAACAAAAATTTTGTTTATAATATAAAAGAAAATTGATTTAACATTAATTAGTTCTCATATAATTATATTTATGAGAGGGTAATTTGTGTAGATAAATTGGACCGAGCTAAGTAGAATCATTTGTGGATGTCGGACCGCGCAATGGGCGAAGATAAGAGCTTAGATAGCTCAGTCCTAGGCTGAATGGTTGCTAGGCCAGTCAATGGGCTTGGATCTAGCTATGTATAATCGGCGAACAGACCGAAGTGGAATTCTGGTTAAAAGAGAAAGGCCGATCTAAGGGTAGCTCGGCAGGGTAGCTCATGGCGGACCGGAATCGCGCAACTCGGTCAGAAGGATAGCAGAACTAGGTAGCTCGGTTAGGCGTGGTTAGCCGGGCAGGGTATTTGGCCATCTCACTTGGCTTGTAGCGAGGAGGGTGTTCTAAGGATAAGTATTATCCTAAAATTATGTGACTCTTAGAAGGATTTTGCTAAGGAGATGTAGAGTCTTACTAGGATTATGCCACGCGGAATCTATAAAAGCTCATGACAAAACCTGTTCCTAGGTATTGCAATTCTTACTCTCGGATACATAAAGCTTTTTGTCTATTGTCTACTTGTTGACTTAGGCATCGGAGGGGTTTCGGCACACACCTGCCCGCATGCTCACGTTTGTGTTTTCTGGTGATTGGACGTTGGCGTTTGGATGAATGCAAACTTGATCAACAGGATTATATAAGAAGAATTATTTTGTTCTTGTAGAATTGGCGCCGTCTATGGGAAGGATATAGAGAACTTACCTGTTGATTAAGTTTTCCTTGTACTAGTTTCAATGGCGCACAATGAAAATCCGCCCTAGTCTGCCATCGATGGATAAACTCTAGAGGAGAACAAGAGACATGAGGATTTGCCTTTTGTTCCACCTGTGGTAGACCTAGACCCTCAACGACGGAACCCTCATAGAGGCGCACGGGAAAATTGAGGCTTGAGTCCTCGTTGCTGCCCAGATGGACAAAGAAGGATAATGGACGCTCAGATTCTGGAGGATCATGTGAGGGAGCAAGACGAATTAATTTAGAGAATGGCAGCTAACATGGAAGCCATGAAACGCCAGATGAAGGGCAAAGACGTGGCAATGATGGAAATCTGCAAAGACAAAACGCGTTCTCGCCGCTCAGAAGAACATGATATGTAAGCCATGCTAACACATTCTGAGAGCAGGAGCCTCTGGACAGACGATATGCATTCAAGGACCTCCAGGACCCGTTGCTCCAGGCCTGAGAGAATGAGGAGTGAAAGGTCTTACACGAAGGGAAGAAATTATCGACCCTCACATACTTACCAAACCACCTCTTGGCACACCGAGCTGCTCAGATTGGTGGATCTGCGAACCGTTTTATAAGAAAGGGAGCAAAGAAAAGAAGACACCTAGATCCATGATCCTTAAAGGATCTCAGCTCTGCAGCGGCTGACGTCTAGGCCGCAAGGAAGCGTCGAGGTTAGAATGCCAGTATTGCGCCTTGCCTACGAACCAATTGATAAAGCATTGACAAGATTGCAGAGCTCGCCGTTCATTCTGGCAATAGAGAACGTACCATTTCCCTTAGGCTTCAACCAACATAAGTTCATAATCTACGATGGAAAAACAAATCCCTATATGTATTTAAGCCACTTTCACCAAGTTATGGCAATATACTGGCGGAACGAGGCTCTAATATGCATATTGTTCCCACCCAGCCTTAGAGATTGGGGCTTAACATGGTTCAAAAAGTTGCCAGAAGGCAGTATATCCTTCTAGGCACAACTTGTGGAGGTGTTTGTTACCAAGTTCAAGACGAACACCAAGACGCCGGTTGAAATAGATCAGTTGGTTGCTATTGACATAGGCGAGAAAGAAACATTAAAAATCTTACAACAACAGATATTGGGAGACCTTCAACCAGATAGACAATTGCCCCACCAACCTAGCTACCGCGCAATACAAGCAGGGTTTGCCAGTGGGCCATAAGTTGAGGGATTCAATGACAATGACGTCGTCCCTTACTATGAAGGCCGTGATAGAGAGAGTACACCAGCACATCAGAGTAGATGAAGATGGCACTCACGCCAAAGTAAAGCTAGGCATAACAGCAATGTCGGACAAGAAACTTGTGGAAAAGGTTAATACGGTCAGAAAGAAGGGCTGACCTAACAACAACAATCACGGTGCATCGCCCAATGGTGAAGACACCCAAGCAAGGAGGTTGAGGGTCCACCGTCATTATGACCATTTTTTAGAAACCCATCTATCGAATTCTTAGTGAAATACGTGATGAACCTTTCATTCGGCGACCTGCCAAGTTGGAAGAAGCACAGAGGGGCTATGACGAGAGGTATAGGTACACCTTCCATGATGAAGTAGGGTACCAAACTTAAGATTGTACATTTTTAAGGCAACATCAGGAAGAATTGGTGGCAGCTAGCCACTTAGATTGATACGTTGAAGGGAGAGTTCGGCCTGTCCCTCAAGATGGCAAGGCGGTCGAAGGGATACTGGTAGATGGTCCACCTCAAGGCGTGATCAATGTGATTCATGGGATCATAGAACCTGAGTGAGTTTGTGAGCTTAGAGGGATGATTAAAAAAACGAAACAGACGAGAAGAGTGCTGAGTGTTCAACCAACCATAAAGAAATGAAAGACGGAAGCAAAGAACGTCATTACTTTCTCTAACAGGGACTTAGCACGGTTGCAGAACCCTCACAATGACGCAATAGTTATTACTTTGCGCATCAAAAAGTTTGATATTAAGCGGATCTTGATAGACCAGGGAAGCTCGTGCGAGATAATGTACTATGAAACCTTCAAGCAATTGAAATTGAAGGACAAAGACTTGGCACTAGCAACTTCCCCATAGGTCGGCTTTAATTCAATGCCAAAATGGCCGGTTGGCAAGATAATTTTGCTGGCTAAAACTGAATCGATGACAAAACAAGTGGAGTTCTGGGTGTTGAAAGTTCCCCCTACTTACAACATCATTTTGGGAAAAGCATGTTTACATGCCATGCGAGCTGTAGCATTGACTTACCATCAAGTGATGCGGTTCCCAAACAAAGCCAGAGTAATTGAAGAGGTCTTGGCAGACCAAATGATGTCCGAGCTTTGCTTCATGACCGTGAATAGTAGCTGAGCTGCCAAAGGATTTGTGTAGATGGTAGAAGAACCAAAGAGCAACGAGATGTTCGCAGATGTCGACAAAGCAACCGAATAGAAAGCAATGGAAGATCTGGTGGAAGTAAGAATTGACGAGAAAGACCAAGAGAAGTTCTTCTTGCTCGACTCATCTTTGTCTAGCATTGAGAGAACAGAGATCATGGAATTTTTAATCTCCAACATCAAAGTGTTTGCCTGGATGCCGTATGATATGCCTAGCATTGACCTGAACTTCATCTGCTATCAACTTAACATCAACCCCAATTGTACAGTGAACACACAGGTCGACTCTACATCACATTGAGATAGTATCCGAAGATGTGGGAAAATTGTTGGACGCGGGGGCGACCAAAGAGGTTCACTATCCCAAGTGGATCTCTAACACGATGGTGGTGCCAAAAAAGAACGACAAATGGTGCGTTTGTGTGGACTACAAGACAGTCAACAAAGCGTGCCCAAAAGATTGTTTTCCTCCACCAAGGATAGACCAACTAGTGGACCTAATTACAAGCCACAACCGACTTAGCTTTCTTAATGCATATAGTGGATACCATCAGATTGCTATGTATGAACCGGACTAGGAGGTCATATCCTTCATGACTCCCAAGGGGTTGTATTGCTACAAGGTCATGCCTTTTAGCCTAAAAAATGCAGGGGTAACATTTTAGCGAATGATTACCAAAATGTTCAAACCATTGTTATACAGAATAATGAAGGTTTACATTGATGGCATGGTGGTCAAAAGTAAGAATGAAGTAGACCATCTTAACGACCTAGCTAAGATGTTGTAAATTTTGAAGACCTACAAGCTGCAATTAAACGCTTCAAAATGTGCATTTGGTGTGGGGTCAGGCAAGTTTCTCAATTTTCTAGTGACCAACCGCGGTATAGAACCAGATCCCTCCCAAATCAAGGCCGTTTAAGAGCTCGAAAAGCCTAACATAGTCAAGGAATTGCAACACTTGACAAGTTTGGCTACAACACTAAACCGATTCATAAGTCAGTTGTCAAATAAATGTCAACCATTCTTCTAAGAGCTTAAAGCAAAATTTGAGTGTGATGAAAAGTGTGACTGAGCTCTGGAGAGCTTGAAGGAGTATTTGACCTCTCTGCCATTGTTAGCGACCCCAGTGCTTGGAGAGGAACTTTAATTATACTTGGCAGTTTCCCAACATGCAGTTAGTGCAGTGTTGGTACACGCAGAAGGAATACAGCACTCGCCCATCTTCTATGTGAGCAAGACAATGCTAGGTGCCAAAACGAGGTAATTGTTGTTAGAGAAGCTTGCTTTAGCGTTAATGATAGCTTCAAGAAAAATACCGCACTACTTCCATGCGCACACTGTGCTCGTATTAATGACATTCCCTCTGAAAGCCTTTTTTAAGAGGGCAGACTTCTCTAGAATAATACTAAAGTGAGTAGTGGAGTTGGGAGAGTTCGACATCAAATTCCAACCCAGAAAGACGATAAAGACCCTAGCTTTGGCAGACTCTGTGGCAAAGTTTGCTCCAGGAAATCACTCTATTTGTCCGGTCAACTTGACAAAAGAAACTAGACAAAGGGGGAAGTGCCATTGGAATAACGCATCCCTTATGGCAAGTTGATCAACTGCACAATGTGTCATTAAGCCTAACAGTGGTTGCACCGTCCACTGAGGCCAACAACACAATGCCAGAGGGGAAAGGAGCAAGCCGTACAACTACAAGCATAATTTGCAAAGATATACATAGGAGGGAAATGGTAAGGCAACTAAGTAGAAAGGATAAAGTCCAAACGGAGGACAAAGACTTGGAAGAAATTACCAATGTCCCATATCCTAAAACACCTTCAGACTCATCCACATATTGAAAGTTGTTCATGGAAGAGATGTGGAAGCTCTTTGTGGATGGCTCGTCCAACAGACATGGCGCTAGACTTGCGATAGTCCTCATCTTGCCAGATGGACTAACCATTGAATAAGTAATCACACTTGGATTTCCGGTATCCAATAATGAAGCGGAGTACAAAGCACTATTAGCTGGTTTAAAGTTAGCCTACCAGATAAAGGCCACCAGGCTATAGTATACAGTGACTCCTAGTTGGTCGTCAACCAAATATCATGTGACTATGAAGCAAGGGATGACAGAATGGCCAAGTATCAGGAGCTGGTCAGAAATGAGATCATGAAATTCTAAGTCCTGAAAATAGAACAAATTGGTCAAGAGAAAAATAACAAGGCAAATGAACTAGCCGGCTTTGCATCGATGACCGACATTTCTATGCCACATCCTTGGCTAATTGACTTCTTGCCAAGACCGAGCATTGAGGAACCTGAAGCGGCAGAGGTATTCCGCGCCGAGTTAGGTCCCTCTTGGATGGATCCCATCATTACCTTCTTGAAAGATGGGATTTTCCTAGAGGACAAGAAGGAGGCAAACATGATCCGAGCGAAGTCACAACAATTTTGGCTTTCTCCATCTTTAACACTATACAAAAAGTCATTCACTAGATCACACTTGAAGTGTGTCCATCCTAGTAAGGTCGAAGTTTTTCTAGTCGAAATTCATGAAGGTATTTGCGGAAGCCATAAGAGAGGGAGATCTTTGGCCTATTGCCAGAAGTTTGCACATCAAATCCATTAGTCAGCCAAAGATCTCCTACCTCTGACCAGCCCTTAGCCCTTTGCAATGTGGGGCTTAGACATAGTTGGATCACTCTTAACTGTGCAGGGCAATAAAAATTTTTGCATTGCGGCAACAGAGGTAAAGGCAGAAACATTTGGATTTATCAAAGAGAAAGGCGTCAAAAAGTTTGTCTGGCAAAACATCATAACCCGGTTTGGAATTCTTAAGGCCCTAATATCAGACAATGGCACCCAATTTGATGGAAGAATCTTTAGGGGTTTTTACGAAGAGCACAAGATAGAGTTCTACAACTCTATGTCGGCATACCCTCAAGTCAACGGCCAGGCCGAAACGTCTAACAAAGTGAATTTAGATGGTCTGAAGAAGAGGTTAGAAAAAGTGAAACGAAAGTGGGGTAAGGAACTTCTCTATATCTTATAGGCTTACCAGACTACACCAAGGCGGTCAACTGGAGAAATGCCCTTTGCCTTGGCCTACAGCATAGAAGCAGTGATCCCTCTGGAAGTCGGCCTCCCCACCATTAGGAGCAAAAATTTTGACCCAAATTTGAATGGCAAAGCAATTACCTTAGAACTAGACCTTGCCGAAGAACGAGGAAAAAAGGCATTAATTCACATTGTTTCATATCAATAAGAACTATCTAGAAAATACAACAAGGTGGTACATCCAAGGTAATTCAAGATAGGAGATTGGGTACTACGCACAGTAATGAGAAACACTTTGGTGCTAGGTGACGGCAAATTAGCACTCAACTGGGAGAGGTCGTACAAAATGGTGGGATTAGCAAGAAAATGAGCTTACCACTTAGAAGATGTAGACGACCGAGCTATCCCAAAGCCATGGAATACGATGAATCTCAAGTTAATTTATTTTTAGCAATTGTAATATTCCTCCTTTTTGTTTGGTATTTAATAAAACAAGTAGAATTTTTATTTTTTATTTTTTTTGAAAATTTTTCAATACTTGTACTTATTTCGATCTGTATGTAAAAAAAATCTTTGCACAATTGGGGGCGAAGTAGGTTGGCAGGTTTGACCAACATTTTGATTCCTTTTACAGGGATGGTTATCTTAGTCGAAGTAGGTTAGCAGGTTTGACCAACTTTCTGATTCCTTTGACCGAATGGTTATCTCAGCCAAAGTAGGTTGACAGGTTTGATTAACATTTTCATCAAATCTTTGACCGAGATAATTGTCTTGGCCAAAGTAGGTTGGTAGGTTTGACAAATTTTTTGATTTCTTTGCCCGGGATGATTATCTCGGCCAAAGTAGGTTGGCAGGTTTGACAAACACTTTCATTAAATCTTTGATCGAGATGGTTATATTGGCCAAAGTAGGTTGGTAGGTTTGACAAACTTTTTGATTTCTTTGACCGGGATGGTTATCTCAGCCGAAGTAGGTTGACAGGTTTGACTAACTCTTTCTTGAAATCTTTGACTGAGATGTTTATCTCGATCGAAGTAGATTGGCAAGTTTGACCAATTTTTTGATTCCTTTGACCGGGGTGATTACCTTGGCCAAAGTAGATTGGCAGGTTTAACCAACACTTTCATCAAATCTTTAACTGAGATGGTTATCTCGGTCAAAGTAGGTTGGCATGTTTGACTAACTTTTTGATTTGTTTGACCGAGATAGTTGTCTCAGCCAAAGTTGGTTGGCAGGTTTGACCAATTCTTTTATGAAATCTTTGACCGAGATGGTTATCTCGGTCGAAGTAGTTTGGCAGGTTTGACAAACATTTTGATTCCTTTGACCGAGATGGTTATCTCGGCCGAAGTAGGTTGGCAGGTTTGACCAACTTTCTGACTCTTATGACTGGGATGGTTATCTCGGCCAAAGTAGGTTGGCAGGTTTGACTAATACTTTCATCAAATCTTTGACCGAGATAGTTATCTCGGCCGAAGTAGGTTTGCAGATTTGACCAACTCTTTCTTGAAATATTTGACCGAGATGGTTATCTCGGTCACAGTAGGTTAGTGAGTTTGACCAACTTTTTGATTCTTTTGACTAAGATGGTTATCTCGGTCGAAGTAGGTTGACAGGTTTGACCAACTTTTTTATTCCTTTGACCAGGATCATTATCTCGACCAAAGTGGATTGGCAGGTTTGACTAACTCTTTCTTCAAATCTTTGACCGAGATGTTTATATCGGCCGAAGTAGTAGGTTGGCAGGTTTGACCAACTTTTTGATTATCATGGCCAAAGTAGGTTGATCGGTTTGACCAACAAGGTTTTTGAACTCTTTCAGCGAAATAGTTGTCTCGGCCAAAGAAGGTTGGCAGGTTAGACTAATAGGTCTTGTAGACTCTTTGATCGAGATAGTGATCTCGGCCAAAGAAGATTGACAGGTTTGACCGATAGGGTTTTTACACTTTTTGACTGAGTTATCTTGGCCAAAGAATGTTGGCAAGTTTGACCAACAGGCTTTTTATACTTTTTGGCCGAGATATTGACAATGACCTAGTTGGCTAAATCGGTAGAGCATGCAAAGCCTAATAAAGTCAATTGAAGACACAATTAACGAGCAAAAAGTTAAAATTTTTCATTAATATTGAAAGTGATTACAAGAGGAGAAGCCTCCAGCCCGGTTATAATACGGGGAAAAACCGAAAGAAATAAAACACACAAAAAACAAAAAGATGACGGAGATAGCACTGTCATAAGAATAGATTATCAAGCTTGGCCTTAGTGTTTGCACTAGCCTCACCTCTGTAACACGCCCGCCGGGGGGGGAGGCTCGCGCTACAGTTCGGACTCCCCTGTTTTTGTTTGTTGCGGTTCTTAATCTGAACCAAAGAGTCCAACTCTGGCAAATCGTTTGAGAAAACAGATTTTTTTTGAAAAGTAGTGCCAAATATGGATCGCTTTTGACATCTGAGTCGCCACCTAAATATTTAAAATGGGAAATTTAGGAAACCCCGACTCGGTGTCAAGGCCACATGTCCGCCATCACCAAAGTGGTCTTGGCTCGAGCTTGGGTACGATCGGGAAGGTCACTATGAGCACCCCTTTCGCCTCCAAGACCGACCTCTACTAACCGTGATATCCGTTTTTGAAAACATTACATGCTCTTATTCCAATTATTAGCCTAGAATTACTATGTTATGTGCGCAGCAAACAAGTATAGACTAGATTGCCTAATTTGGAAATAAACATTGCATATCCGTTCGTTTTGAAAACAGTTTTGAAATTGCTACTCGCGAGTAGGCTAAAACACAGATTTCAACGAGTTATTCCCACTCAAGCAATCCAACCTCCATCCACAGGCATTCAAACAGTTTATCTCATATAAGCATTTAGCCACATGGTAGTCATACTGTCATGCCAACATTCACACGCATGCGATATGCTAAAGCATAAATACTTACATCGTACTCCGTGCTAAAACAAGAAACTAGTTAGCAGACATGCATGTCCCTAGGTCATGTTAAGTGGCTAGTGCAACACAGGCAATGATGCAATTTAGAGTAGGCTCGGCTAACCCTAGAATGGCACGTGAAATGCAATCATTTGATGCACGTATTCAATTTGGAATTGAAAATATAATGCAGTTTGTATGATGTACCGAGCCCGATGCATGTTAACAAATGCATGGATGCACGCATGCATTGCATAAGGTATGCTAATTTTAAATATGCCCTAATCTACCATCATAAGCAGGTAAATAAAAGGGAGAAAGAAATGGGGGTTGGAAGACATACACGCCACTCACCCACACTTATTACAGATTCGCCCTCGCTCGGAGGGACCAAAAGAATAATACAAATAATTAACTACGCAAGGTAATTAAATATTACAAATTAATTAAATTAACAAATTAATTAAATTAACAAATTAATTAATCTAAGAAAAACAGTAAGCCGCCTCGGGGCGAGGGCTCAATGCACGCGCGCTCGGATTCCGCTCAGAATTGCACTGCCATGCCTAGCCTGCCTCTGTTTTCCCTGCTCTGCCTTTCTAAAAACTGCCAAAGTCTCAGAACTACTTCCTTGGGTACTGGGGATCACCATCGGCTAAGCAAAATAGCCACCGGCTGCTATATGTGGCCATCGGCACATAATTCATCCATCGGCCATCAATAGACTGCCGGTCGGCACTAAATACTGCCGGCCGGCACTGAATGTCTGCAGAACCTGCAACTCACAGCAGCAGAGGGCAAAAAATTGCATGGCAATGTAATTCCAACAATGTATGCACCAATCATGCCCCTTATCATATTTGTGACTCAAAGGGGCATGTGCCTCGATTCTCGGGCCACCAATCACGCATTCCCATGCATGATGGCCCAAAGAACCAAGTTGTGCACTTTCATGTCAAATGCATGTAAACCAAACAAACAAAACAAGGCCCAATTCCTATCACCAAGTCAAGGAACAAGGCGCGTATGCAAGGTGCAATGCAACCTAAGCATGTTAGCTAATATGCAAAATGAACATGGCAAGACACTTATGTAAGCATGCAAGCAAACATGAGGCAATGCAAGCCAAGCAAATGATGGTCTTAAACATGATCTAGGCAACCCCAAATAGGCCTAAAATCAGTGGCCAACAATGCCCAAAAATGAAAGCCAACACACATACACACATGCATATGTTAAGACTTAACACTTAGGCACCAAGTAAGCAACCCTCAAGCACACTTGAAAGCGGATATCATGGACACTAAGCATGCATCATAAGCTTTAAAATCATGCTATAGAATGATGTCAAATCATGTTAAACAAGACAAGCAAATGCATGCAAAAAGGGGCCAAGTATTCAAGACTCATCAAGGAGGTAATGGACTACACTTAACACAACCATACATGGCATGCAATAGGCAACCAAAAACAGAGTTTTAACACATAAAACTAAGTCCAAAGGACCACTTAGATGGCACCTAAGGGTCTCAAATTCAAAGGCATGCATAATGGTCGAAACAAGAGGCATACAACATATGCTTTCAAAGCAATAAAGAGGCGACTTAGGCAAGCATATGAGCATGCCAAAGGGACTGAAATTGCATGTTAGGTGGTTCCAAACCACCGAAATGATGCAAGAAACACAAGCTACACATTCACATACTTGAAGTGTACAAGCCCGGCAAGCCACAAATGCAAAGGAGATATACTAAACATGCCAAAATCAATCCAAACGACCATGGACAGACCTAAAGCATGGAAAAATAAGCACAAAATATTCATAAGTCTAAGCCTAAATCATGCTCGAATAAAAGCTAACAACCTAAGACATGTTAAAGGCATTACAAGGCATTACAGGGCAACTATGCTAAGCATGCATAAGGGACCAAGACCAACTTAAAATCATGTTATATCATGGTAAAATAAGCATGAAAAATAGTCATGGCATGCTCAACACACACTTGAACATAGGCTTCCTCAAGAGGCCAAAACTTGTCATTTTCAAGGACAACAAGGAGAGGGGGTGGCCCTCTCCTTCTTGGGACTTCAAGGCATCATCTTCACCACTGAAATCCCTCAAGATTTCAGTGGTGAAGAGACCCAAACACCAAAATCCCGGATCTCACCAAAATAGCTCAAAATGAGGCCTTTTTAAGGCCTAAGGGTGGTCAAACCTCCCCAAAGCACAAAACACTCTTAACCAACAATAAAGAGGACTAAAAAACAGAACTTTTTTGTATTAAATGCTAAGCACAAAAATAGTTCTAAACTATGTAAAAATGAGATGCAAAAATGGGGTAAAAAGGGGTAGTTTCTTACCCTTGAAGACCACCTTCACAAAGGTTCATGTTGTTGCTTCCTTGAGCTCAAATCCAAACAAAAACTTCAAGAACCAGCCCTTAGAACCTCAGTAACCGAAGGAAGGTGAAACACTAGGTGCTTGTGTGCAATAATATGGATTAAAGCACCTAGTGTAGAAACAAGAGAGGAAAAGAGAGATAGGATAGATACACAAGTGCTAACCTAAAACCAGAGCTTCTTCTCTGTCTTTTCTCTCCAAAAATGTCTAATTCTTCTAACGTTTGAGCCAAGAGAAGAGTGCCCTCTCTTATAGGCAACAAAGCTTACAAGCTACGCAAAACAAAAGCTCATCCCTCCATACACATGTATGGAGGGGAAACAAATGCTATACAGCTGCTTCAAAATATCTGAAAAAGCAACTGCACAGTAGTCGGCAGAGCAAAATTGTCATTTTGACAAAATCGACTGCCGACCGGCACAAAAGAGTGCCGACCGGCACAATATAGTGCCGATGGAAAGAAAAACCAGCCGATGGCCTCTAGCTAGTGCCGGTGGTGTGTGGGGATGCCTCAAAAGGCATTCCTTGCCCCTCCAAGGCAAAACACAAGTGTTTGGTGCAAACCGGACACAAACAATGAAGTTCGAAATCCCGAGGCAAGGCGCCAGAGTCGAGAACTCCCGAACTCCAAACGAACACAAATATGGATAATCACCAAGTGTTCAAATGGTGACATCCAAGTCTTGAGGACGGGCAAAAATGGGGTGTCTATAGCTGCCCTCTTGACAGAATCTAAGTCATAACAATGACGGAGTGAATGTCAAAGCCCGAGACGACCCATTTTTGACAAGGTCAAGATCGGACAAACATGCAAGACAAACAAGGTATGCGCCCGAAGGCAGGGGCAAAATGCAAGACAATGCAAGAAGCCGAGCATAACTTATGATCATGCAAAGAAAGCTGTAATGAAGCACGCATGCAATAGTTGTAAGCTAGCATACGCCAAACTACACTACAATGCAGAAAGGATGTAAGAGAATTATGCAATTCTCAAAACGTCTCACGCGGAGGATACAATACCTGTGCGGCTCGTCCGGTTGCACCGGCCTCAAATGAACCGTACATACAATATCGTGCCTAGAAAGAAAGTAAACTTAACAGATACAATATCGTTAGCAATATGCATGACAATGCAATGACAAATGCAAAACGATATGCAATATATACCAAAACTAAGTATAAACAATGCAAATGATAATGCAATGCAATTGAAACAATGCACACTAAATGTAGAGCAATCGAATCATGATTCAATCATGAGCGGTTCAAAACCACACATATGTCAAATAGATTGATGGAAGTAACGAGTCCGTCTACCATAGAACGATGCCTGAACTATGAGTGATGTAGACGGACACAAGAACAAGTATTGGGTGGAATGACATAAGTGGGGTGACAACCCGCTGAGGAAAGAATAATGATCCTAATGCTAGATGCAATAATTACACTACAATGTAATAGAAATGGATATGGCCTGAGCCAAACCAGATTTTGTTTAGGAAAGGCATGTACACGCATGCAAGCCATGTCTAACACAGTAAAAGGTGCCGCCACCTCAAACCAAGTTCATTAATGAATAGGCGCACACATGCGTAACTGTGCTTCAACGTGAAAAGTATGAGCACATACCGCACTCAAGCTCAACAAGGAAAGGTGCAAGCCATAGATGGAAGATGATGCAGTGGATGCATATAACTAAAATGCAATATGTACAATATGCAATGGAATGGATATTTACAGAAAATGCATGACATATGCACTATACTACAATGATGATGCATGACATATGCATGGTTTTTTTTTTTTTTTTTGGAATGCATGACATATGCAATATTCACAAATGATGCATGACAATGCAATATGTTTTTTTTTTTTTTTTTTGAAATGCATGACATATGCAATATTTAGAATGATGCATGACATATGCAGTATTTACAAATGATGCATGACATATGCATGTTTGTTTTTTGTTTTTTTGAAATGCATGACATATGCAATATTTAGAATGATGCATGACATATGCAGTATGATGCAATGGCTATGATTACAGCTTTCCCTATCTTACCAACAGGACGATATACTAGGTTGGTTCAAGATCCGCACTGAGGCGAGACATGCCCAACCTATGGGGCTTCCATATGATTTCAAGCCGAGGGTACACCCCCGGGTATTTAAACCAGACTTTAGTCTCGAAATCCCGAACCTTGTGTTCTAAGCCGCTCAACTTCGAACTCTAGTTTTCACCGTCCCAGTTGGTCTTCTAGGAACTAACCGCAAACACAGGCAGGTGGCTTTACCAGACCACCGAAAGTCGTTCGGGCACGACAAACACCGAAGGAATTGCACCTTCAGAGGATTTAAGGTCTCCTAGACCGTGATGCAATGCATGACAATGCATGTTTTCTCTTTTTTTGAAATGCACATGATGCATGATGTTTCTTTTGAAATGCGCGCCAACGCGGGACTTTTGGATGCATGACAATGCATGAATTTGAAATGCGCGGCAACGCGCGGCTTTACGAATGCATGACAATGCATGAATTGGGTGTGCCGAAGCGACGAAGGTCTTGCACCTTCCGAGGATTTAAGGTCTCCTAGACCATGCGTGTTTAAGGTCTCGCCAGACCGGTCTTGGGCACAAGACAATGAGGTGCGCGAAATAGCGCGATGCGATGCATGCCAAATGCAATGAGGTGTGCACCTTAATGCACCGAAGGTCTTGCACCTTCCGAGGATTTAAGGTCTCCTAGACCGTACGTGCACAGGACGGTGTGATGCGCAAAATAGCGCGATTGAATGCATGCAAAATGCACTGAGATGCGCAAAACAGCGCGATTGAGGTGCGCAAGATAGCGCGAATGAGATGTGATGCACAAGATAGTGTGATGCGCAAGATAGCGCGATGCGATGCATGCCAAATGCAATGAGGCGTGCACCTTAATGCACCGAAGGTCTTGCACCTCCCGAGGATTTAAGGTCTCCTAGACCGTGCGTGTTTAAGGTCTCGCCAGACCGGGGGCGAAAAACAATGAGGTGCGCAATATAGCGCGATGGAACGCAATGCACAAGCTAATGCGATGCGCTAAACAGTGTGATGCATTCAGACAACGCAAATGAAGGTCTTGCACCTCCTAAGGATTTAAGGTCTCCTAGACCGTGCGTGTTTAAGGTCTCGCCAGACCGGGGGCGAAAAGCAATGAGGTGCGCAATATAGCGCGATGAAACGCAATGCACAAGCTAATGCGATGCGCTAAACAGCGTGATGCGTTCAGACAACGCGAATGAAGGACTTGCACCTCCTAAGGATTTAAGGTCTCCTAGACCGTGCGTGTTTAAGGTCTCGCCAGACCGGGAGCGAAAAACAATGAGGTGCGCAATATAGCGCGATGAAACGCAATGAGATGCAAGATGAAGCACGCATACCTCATGGATGCAAAATGCAAAACGGAATGCAAATGAAATGCAAAGTGAGGCATGCATACCTCAAGATGCAAAATGCGAAACGAAATGCAAAGTGAGGAACGCATACCTTAAGATGCAAAATGCAAAACGAAATGCAAATGAAATGCAAAGTGAGGCACGCATACCTCAAGATGCAAAACCGAAATGGACATGAGGCACGCATACCTCATTAGACAGAAAATAAAATGCAAAACGAAGCACGCGTACCTCGAGATGCAATGAAATGCAAAATGAGGCACGCATGCCTCGAGATGCGATGAAATGCAAAACGAGGCATGCATACCTCATTTGAATGGAAAATGAAATGCAAAACGAGGCACGCGTACCTCGAGATGCAACGAAATGCAAAATGAGGCACGCATACCTCATTGAATGGAAAATGAAATGCAAAACGAGGCACGCCAGCACTCGAGATGTAATGAATGCAAAATGAGGCACGATACCTCATTGAATGGAAAATGAATGCAAAACGAGGCACGCTGCACCTCGAGATGCAATGAAATGCAAAATGAGGCACGATACCTCATTGAACGGAAAATGAAAGCAAAACGAGGCACGCTGACTCGAGATGCAATGAAATGCAAAATGAGGCACGATACCTCATTGAATGGAAAATGAAATGCAAACGGCACTGCACCGAGATGCAATGAAATGCAAAATGAGGCACGCATACCTCATTGAATGGAAAATGAAAAATGCAAAACGAGGCACGTGTACCTCGAGATGCAATGAAATGCAAAATGAGGCACGCATACCTCATTGAATGGAAAATGAAAAATGCAAAACGAGGCACGCGTACCTCGAGATGCAATGAAATGCAAAATGAGGCACGCATACCTCATTGAATGGAAAATGCAATGCAAAACGTGGCACGCGTACCTCGAGATGCAATGAAATGCAAAATGAGGCACGCATACCTCATTGAATTGAAAATGCAATGCAAAACGAGGCACGCGTACCTCGAGATGCAATGAAATGCAAAATGAGGCACGCATACCTCATTGAATGGAAAATGAAATGCAAAACGAGGCACGCGTACCTCGAGATGCAATGAAATGCAAAATGAGGCACGCATACCTCATTGAATGGAAAAGGAAATGCAAAACGAGGCACGCTGCACTCGAGATGCAATGAAATGCAAAATGAGGCACGATACCTCATTGAATGGAAAATGAATGCAAAACGAGGCACGCTGCACTCGAGATGCAATGAAATGCAAATGAGGCACGATACCTCATTGAATGGTAAATGCAATGCAAAACGAGGCACGCTGCACTCGAGATGCAATGAAATGCAAAATGAGGCACGATACCTCATTGAAAGGAAAATGCACGCAAAACGAGGCACGCTGCATTCTCGAGATGCAATGAATGCAAAATGAGGCACGATACCTCATTGAATGGAAAATGAAATGAAAACGAGGCACGCTGCCTTGAGATGCAATGAATGCAAAATGAGGCACGATACCTCATTGAATGGAAAATGAAATGCAAAACGAGGCACGCTGCATCACGAGATGCAATGAATTGCAAAATGAGGCACGATACCTCATTGAATGGAAAATGCAATGCAAAACGTGGCACGCTGCACTCGAGATGCAATGACATGCAAAATGAGGCACGATACCTCATTGAATGGAAAATGCACGCAAAACGAGGCACGCTGCATCTCGAGATGCAATGAAATGCAAAATGAGGCACGATACCTCATTGAATGGAAAATGCACGCAAACCGAGGCACGCTGCCTCGAGATGCAATGAATGCAAAATGAGGCACGATACCTCATTGAATGGAAAATGCAATGCAACCGAGGCACGCACTCGAGATGCAATGAATGCAAAATGAGGCACGATACCTCATTGAATGGAAAATGAAATGCAAAACGAAGCACGTGACTCGAGATGCAATGAAATGCAAAATGAGGCACGATACCTCATTGAATGGAAAATGAAAATGCAAAACGAGGCACGGTACCTCGAGATGCAATGAATGCAAAATGAGGCACGATACCTCATTGAATGGAAAATGAAAATGCAAAACGAGGCACGCTGCATTCGAGATGCAATGAAATGCAAAATGAGGCACGATACCTCATTGAATGGAAAATGCAATGCAAAACGTGGCACGCGACTCGAGATGCAATGAAATGCAAAATGAGGCACGATACCTCATTGAATTGAAAATGCACGCAAAACGAGGCACGCGACTCGAGATGCAATGAAATGCAAAATGAGGCACGATACCTCATTGAATGGAAAATGAATGCAAAACGAGGCACGCAGCATTCGAGATGCAATGAAATGCAAAATGAGGCACGATACCTCATTGAATGGAAAAGGAATGCAAAACGAGCGTGCCTCCGAATGCAAATGAATGCAAAATGAGGCACGCATACCTCATTGAATGGAAAATGAATGCAAAACGAGGCACGCGCATCGAGATGCAATGAAATGCAAAATGAGGCACGATACCTCATTGAATGGTAAAATGCAAAACGAGGCACGCGCACTCGAGATGCAATGAATGCAAAATGAGGCACGATACCTCATTGAAAGGAAAATGTGCAAAACGAGGCACGCTGCACTCGAGATGCAATGAAATGCAAAATGAGGCACGATACCTCATTGAATGGAAAATGAATGAAAAACGAGGCACGCTGCACTCGAGATGCAATGAAATGAAAAATGAGGCACGATACCTCATTGAATGGAAAATGAAATGCAAAACGAGGCACGCGACACGAGATGCAATGAATTGCAAAATGAGGCACGATACCTCATTGAATGGAAAATGCAATGCAAAACGTGGCACGCGACCTCGAGATGCAATGAAATGCAAAATGAGGCACGATACCTCATTGAATGGAAAATGCATGCAAAACGAGGCACGCGTACTCGAGATGCAATGAATGCAAAATGAGGCACGATACCTCATTGAATGGAAAATGCAAAACGAGGCACGCATTCTCGAGATGCAATGAAATGCAAAATGAGGCACGATACCTCATTGAATGGAAAATGCAATGCAACCGAGGCACGCTGCACCTCGAGATGCAATGAAATGCAAAATGAGGCACGATACCTCATTGAATGGAAAATGAAATGCAAAACGAAGCACTCGTACTCGAGATGCAATGAAATGCAAAATGAGGCACGATACCTCATTGAATGGAAAATGAATGCAAAACGAGGCACGGTACCGAGATGCAATGAAATGCAAAATGAGGCACGCATACCTCATTGAATGGAAAATGAAAATGCAAAACGAGGCACGCTACCTCGAGATGCAATGAAATGCAAAATGAGGCACGATACCTCATTGAATGGAAAATGCAATGCAAAACGGGCACGCGTGCTCGAGATGCAATGAAATGCAAAATGAGGCACGATACCTCATTGAATTGAAAATGCAATGCAAAACGAGGCACGCGACTCGAGATGCAATGAAATGCAAAATGAGGCACGATACCTCATTGAATGGAAAATGAATGCAAACGAGGCACGCTGCACTCGAGATGCAATGAAATGCAAAATGAGGCACGATACCTCATTGAATGGAAAAGGAATGCAAACGAGGCACGCTGCATTCGAGATGCAATGAAATGCAAAATGAGGCACGATACCTCATTGAATGGAAAATGAATGCAAAACGAGGCACGCGCAGACCTCGAGATGCAATGAAATGCAAAATGAGGCACGCATACCTCATTGAATGGAAAATGCAATGCAAAACGAGGCACGCTTACCTCGAGATGCAATGAAATGCAAAATGAGGCACGCATACCTCATTGAATGGAAAATGAAATGCAAAACGAGGCACGCGTACCTCGAGATGCAATGAAATGCAAAATGAGGCACACATACCTCATTGAATGGAAAACGAAATGCAAAACGAGGCACGCGTACCTCGAGATGCAATGAAATGCAAAATGAGGCACGCATACCTCATTGAATGGAAAATGAAATGCAAAATGAGGCACGCGTACCTCGAGATGTAATGAAATGCAAAATGAGGCACGCATACCTCAATGAATGGAAAATGCAATGCAAAACGAGGCACGCGTACCACGAGATGCAATGAAATGCAAAATGAGGCACGCATACCTCAATGAATGGAAAATGCACTGCAAAACGAGGCACGCGTACCACGAGATGCAATGAAATGCAAAATGAGGCACGCATACCTCATTGAATGGAAAATGGAATGCAAAACGAGGCACGCGTACCACGAGATGCAATGAATTGCAAAATGAGGCACGCATACCTCATTGAACGGAAAATGGAATGCAAAACGAGGCACGCGTACCTCGAGATGCAATGAAATGCAAAATGAGGCACGCATACCTCATTGAACGGAAAATGAAATGCAAAACAAGGCACGCGTACCTCGAGATGCAATGAAATGCAAAATGAGGCACGCATACCTCATTGAATGGAAAATGAAATGCAAAACGAAGCACTCGTACCTCGAGATGCAATGAAATGCAAAATGAGGCACGCATACCTCATTGAATGGAAAATGAAAAATGCAAAACGAGGCACGTGTACCTCGAGATGCAATGAAATGCAAAATGAGGCACGCATACCTCATTG
Source organism: Camellia lanceoleosa (assembly GCA_025200525.1). Lineage (NCBI taxonomy): Eukaryota > Viridiplantae > Streptophyta > Magnoliopsida > Ericales > Theaceae > Camellia > Camellia lanceoleosa. The sequence continues at coordinate 9,350,262 of CM045765.1, forward strand.
AATGGAAAATGAAAAATGCAAAACGAGGCACGCGTACCTCGAGATGCAATGAAATGCAAAATGAGGCACGCATACCTCATTGAATGGAAAATGCAATGCAAAACGTGGCACGCCAGACTCGAGATGCAATGAAATGCAAAATGAGGCACGATAACTCATTGAATGGAAAATGCAATGCAAAACGAGGCACGCATTCTCGAGATGCAATGAAATGCAAAATGAGGCACGATACCTCATTGAACGGAAAATGCGATGAAAAACGAGACACGCTGCACTCGAGATGCAATGAATGCAAATGAGGCACGCATACCTCATTGAATGGAAAATGAATGCAAAACGAGGCACGCGCATTCGAGATGCAATGAAATGCAAAATGAGGCACACATACCTCATTGAAGGGAAAATGCAATGCAAAACGAGGCACGCAGACTCGAGATGCATCAAATGCAAAATGAGGCACGATTCCTCATTGAACGGAAAATGAATGCAAAGCGAGGCACGCGCACTCGAGATGCAATGAAATGCAAAATGAGGCACCCATACCTCATTGAACGGAAAATGAATGTAAAACGAGGCACGCCACTCGAGATGCAATGAAATGCAAAATGAGGCACGATACCTCATTGAATGGAAAATGAATGCAAAACGAGGCACGTACTCGAGATGCAATGAAATGCAAAATGAGGCACGATACCTCATTGAATAGAAAATGCAATGCAAAACGAGGCACGCCAGACTCGAGATGCAATGAAATGCAAAGTGAGGCACGATACCTCATTGAATGGAAAATGCACGCAAAACGAGGCACGCGCATTCTCGAGATGCAATGAAAGCAAAATGAGGCACGATACCTCATTGAATTTAAAATGAATGCAAAACGAGGCACGCGACTCGAAATGCAATGAATGCAAAATGAGGCACGCGATCTCATTGAATGGAAAATGAATGCAAAACGAGGCACGCCAGACTCGAGATGCAATGAATGCAAATGAGGCACGATACCTCATTGAATGGAAAATGAATGCAAAACGAGGCACGCTGCACTCGAGATGCAATGAAATGCAAAATGAGGCACGATACCTCATTGAATGGAAAATGCAATGCAAAACGAGGCACGCTTACTCGTGATGCAATGAAATGCAAATGAGGCACGATACCTCATTGAATGGAAAATGAATGCAAAACGAGGCACGCTGCACTCGAGATGCAATGAAATGCAAAATGAGGCACACATACCTCATTGAATGGAAAATGAAATGCAAAACGAGGCACGCGTACCTCGAGATGCAATGAAATGCAAAATGAGGCACACATACCTCATTGAATGGAAAATGAAATGCAAAACGAGGCACGCGTACCTCGAGATGCAATGAAATGCAAAATGAGGCACGCATACCTCATTGAATGGAAAATGAAACGCAAGTATGACACGCATGCCACACGAAAATGCAAAACGGTGCAAGTCTCAAGGGACGTGCAAGACGGCGCGATGCGACGCACCGGACAATGTGATGGATGCGTGCAACACACACGGGGCAACTTTTTATAAAAGACAAAAGGATACAAAAGGATACAATCTTTGCTTGAATCTGAGTGCCACGCACAAAAGACACGGTCCGAGGTCAAAACGGAGGCCGGTTGAGCATCGGGGATTGACTTTCTTGCACTTTCTTGAGCTATGAAGACCAGAAACTGCCCACAAGGCCTAAACAAGGATGTGGGAACATCACCGGCTGGACTAGGTGGCCACCGGCTGGCCATCGGTCACACGTCAGATAGTTCCACCGCACACAATATTGTGCCGACCGCCAAAAGTTGTCGATCGGGACGCTTGACTTTTGCAATGGGTCTTTAAAATAGGGTTTCAACCCTATTTTCTCACTTCTCCACCAAAAAATCAACTCTCCTCTCTCTAGAGCCTTTTCTCTCATCTTTTGCCGCTTTGCGTTGCGCCATTTCGCTGTCGATTCGAGTTCATCACGCTTCGCATTTTCAATCGAACCAATCTTTGTTTCGTGCCTCTTTGCTATTTCCGCTTTTTGGGACTTGTTTCCCGCTTCTTCATTTCCGCGTTTTTCATCTTCCGCCTTCCGCCATTTTCGCCCGCCGAGGTTGACTTTTTCGGTTGGCTTTCCGCATTCCGGATTTTCCGGCCATTTTCCCACTACCATTATCATGGCTGACGACATTCCACACGTTGGGACTCCCCCGGATCATGAGATGGATCCCGGGGTCGAGCTTCTCCCGTTGAGCGAGCGTCCTTTTGACCCGGTGACATACCGCCCAGCGATTCATGTGCTGCCACCGGATGGACTCCGCCATTTTCGCAGCTTTGACCGAGCGCTGGACCTGGAGCTCCTCTTACGCGAGCCGACCTCTCACTTATCCTTTGGCGCTTCCGAGGTAACACTCCTCCCTGTTTTACTTTCTGCAATGTAGAACTGTTAACTGTCAAAGTTGTTTTCGCTTTTAACCGCTGATTCGATACATCGCTTCATCAGTAGTCGATTGCAATCATGTTTACAATTGATATCTGTTTAAGATGGACACATGAACACACACTGCACTAGCCTCAATCACCCAAACACACGGCACACACCGCATTTCACTACAAACTCACCAACACCCAGCATCTGCTTGAATCTAAAAATATGCACGCATGCCATATCTATCTTGAACCACTTAAACATACTGACGCGTCACACGTTGTAGTTCACTGTAAGCACACCAACACCCGATAACTGCTTGAATCTGAAAATATGCACGCATGCCACATTTGCACTGAACCACTCGTACATGTTGACGATCGACGTTGTAGTTCATCAGAAGCACACCGCACCCAGATCTGCTTGAATCAAAACTTGCACGCATGCCACATTTGCAATCAACCACTCAAACATGTTGACACATCACCCGCTGTAGTTCATCAGAAGCACACCAAGACCGAGATATCTGTTTGAATCTGAAAAACTTGCACGCATGCCGGACTGGCACTGAACCACTGTTTTTTTCAAAATTGTACATTTCATTGCTTCGCAATTATTTGTTTGAAAACAGGGAGACTCCCATACCATCCGCGAGTATGGGAACGTCGCGGCTCGAGATTGGTACGCGGAGCTTCCCGAGGCAGTTCGCCACATTGTAGACGAGGCAGGCTTTGGTTCCTTTTGCAGGGGACTCTCCCAGCTTACTACTTGCAGGCCTCTTCTAGCTGCCCTGGCAAAGAGGTGGTGGGACACCACCGATTCATTCCACTTATTCATGATCGGGACATGACGATGACCCCACGATTTCTGCTCACCGGCATCGGGTAGGGGTGATCCGATCCTTTGATATTGCTATGGATGAGTGGACCGCACCAGTTCTACTTATTTGGCGCGCCCTCGCCTGGGTCTGTGTTTCATTCGCTACTCGGTTCGAGGTGCGCCAGGTCCACCGCCTCGTTGATGCACTCATGACTCAGAGGTCAGATAGATACACGCGCTTCCCATGTTCTGCTTGGGACGGCGATTTCGCCGATCGCGAACACAATGCCTCTCGCTTCTCAAAGACACCGGTGGATGTCGAGATATCTTGTGTTTCGATTGGGGTGGTGCGGCTCTGGCCACCCTCTACGGCTATATGAGCTCGATTCCGGGCAATGACAGCTGCTTGGGGCTACCATGCGGCTTCGGAGGTACATTTTTCCGCTTTTACATTTCGCTTACATTTTCAGATCGCACACCGCACACATCGTAGTCTGTTTACACGGATCAGATATCGTATACACAAAGACACACATACTCGCTTATAATCGATCAGACACTACTCACACTGTACACTCCGCACAATACACAACACGCGGCTCTGTTATTTCTGCTTTATTTTGTATTCTACTTGATCCGATAGTCATCCTGACATCCGTCTTGCAGTTGTGGGTCTATGCCTACTTTCCCAGGCTGGAGCCAGTGCCGGAGATGGAGACTCCTCTAGTCATCCCCTTCTCACGCCGCTATGACGGGAGGTGCACGAGGTCATGCGGAGACTTTCACTTCTTCCGCCGCTATTGATACCATCACCCCGCCGAGGTATGTTTTACTTGCGCTCATTTAAGCTTCACTTTTCCATCAGATATTTGCAATACCAAGAGGTAATAAATCAGATTTCAATTTCAGATCACCGCACCGTGGGCTCCTCGCCACGATGACGCGGATCGGTTTGCCGCCGAGACCTCGCTAGCACGATTTTGCCGGAGGGCCCGGCCTGCTGGGCTTGGTACCGCGGAGCGCTTTCTGCGCTGCACCCTAGGCGCATTCGAAAGCAGACAGTTCTGGTGCACCCTCCTAAGCATATGAGGGACACCGAGCGTTTCACCACCGAGCAGATGGCGGACTACACCATCGACTGGGAGGTAGACGGCTACAGAGGCGAGGGCGATTACCCAGAGTACGTCCGGGCCTTCATCATGCGGCCTCTGAGTGGTGGTCGCTGAGCTGAGAGAGAGAGACCTGCGGCGCCAGCGGCCGGAGCAGGAGGAGGAGGAGGAGCGCCGAGGAGGGCTCGAGTCCGCGGCAGGGGCGGAGTCCAGAGAGGATGGGAGGCCAGTTGGCCCGCTTTGCCTTCTTCGCTGAATTTTCGAGGGTCGGATGGGGCGACCTATCAGATCCCCTTCGCCCCTCCGCCGGCTGATCACGAGTTTGTCGGTGTCCCCGACTTGTCTCCGGTATATATTACTGCATTTCTGTATAGTCATTTGATTTTAGTTTATTTGATATTCCATAGAATATTGATACATCTAATTCCCTTGCAGGCGTCTTCTGGATACACCCGGCAGTTACTGGAGATGAATGCCTCCATGACGGGGATGTTGCAGCGGACCTTCGAGTTCCTAGCCTTTTACGGCCTTCCCAGATGTTCTCTGGCTATAATTTGAAACCATACACAAACTGCATCGCATGATCGGAGGCATAACACAACATCGATACCCACGCACTTGATACTTGATACATCACACATCGCATCTTGTCTTGATTCGACCGCCACGGCGCCAATCGCACTCATACATTGGATTATGATCGATTCAACCGCCACGGCATGCATGTATCAGACTCATACACATTCTCGCGATCGCTTCAACCGCCACGGCATTCATACTGTGCTCATACATCGATTTCGTGATTGATAAATCGTCACGGATTCATACATCAGACTTTCGCATTGATAAACCGCTTCATGTATATCGATGCATTTGCCTTTTGTGCTTTTCACCTCCTTCCGATTCCTCCAAAGGTGGTGGCGCCCATCCGACCTCCCATTTCTACCGGATGGCAGGATATTCCCCGCACTGAGGAGGGCGATTTACGCCGAGAGCACTGCTGGCTCCAGCCTGCATTTACGAGTCTGGGAGGAGGGCGGAGTTATCCGAGGAGGAGGCGGCCTCGGGCTCTGCTCGACAAAGGACACTTCGGTGATGCTCTGGACTTCGCCAGAAGAGGGCGAGGACAGATCCCCCGGCGCGAGGCCATTGATGATGCTGATGACCCAGACTTTTGCTATTTCTTTTATTTCTTTTTTTTTTTTGTACTTTTCTCTTTTGTTGGTAGATAGAGTACTTTGTACTGCCGTATGTAGATTTTTGTTTCCAAAACTATGTACTTGAAAAAGATGATATGAAATGAAACAAACTTTTTGTCTAAAAAGAATGTTATATCTGTACATATCTGCATCTTTCATACTTTGTACTACATTGTGTCATGTTACACCTCAAATGTAAATGATATTGATTTGTTGTCTGCAAATTGAGCAATTGCACCGTAGTAATCAGATAGTCAACCAATTAACAGCAAAACAACTCATACAAACCACTGCTCAAACTGAATAGACAAATTTATACTTCATCGGGATCGACCAAGATACAACCCATAACACAGCACTCGGTTCATCCTGCACATAGCAAACCCTGAACAAACGGCCCCGATCTGACAAGACGGATCACAAAACTGATACGGTTGCAGTTGAAGCACACTCGGATGTCCCAAATTTTCTCTTCCCTTTCTCTTGCTTCGCACGAATGTAGAGAATGGCACAGCATTCTGAGCACAAACAACGATTTTTGAAATAAGGAAGGGTTTTCAACCAGGGTATCAAGCCTACCACAAAACACAGCAAGACAGACTCAAACAAAGAAATAAAAGGCACACAACCTAAAAGAACGAGACATGTACGGACAAGACTCAAAGCCAAAATCAAGACCGACAAATCAAAAAGACACGACGCACAGACATGTTTACAAAAAGACCTCAAATCTCAATGAGCCAATTCCTCCGGGTATTATTCCCATCCTTTCTGATTTATGATACTCACATCACTCGGCCCTCATGCTTGGTTTTTCTCTCAAAACCCTTTTCTCACTTTTCGCTCAACTTGCTCCTCTCTATTCTTTAATCTCTCATTTTTCAATCCCTCCCCAGGGTGATTAATGGATGAATAGAAAATCGCAGATTCACGCCCAACACTGTTAGCTCACGGCTATTTCTTCTGGTAGATAAAGTGCCTTTCGGGCAAGTGCATTGGCGACGAGGGGGAAAACGGAACACCCGTCTCAACTGTGCCCCTAGTTCGTCATTTTGACCATTTTTTGTTTTCTAAAACAGTTTTGATCAAAAATGAGAGTTGGATAAACACACTTATTCAATTTTTGATTTGAAAATCATGCGAATCAGGCTGTGAGCACTGAAAATTCTCCTTCTTGGGTCCAAACATGGTCCAATTTTGAAAATGAAACAGTTTTCGAGAAAATAAGTCAACCTCAGTGAAAATTTTCAAAAACTATTTCTGCAAACAATCAACGCTCAACGAGCGTGGAACTTACCCTCGAGATATGCAACCTCGGATCGGGGACGATGGAAAATTGCCCCTGGCTTAAAGGGGGGGATAAGGCAACGGAAAGTTGCCCCTGGTTTGGATGGCAACTCAGGGCAACTTATAGCGATACATGGCAATGGAAAGTTGCCCCTTGTTTGGATGATGCCGCGGCATTCTGTAAGCCAGTCCTCGTTGATGACAATCGAACCCTCGGACGCGGAGGAGACGAAGACGGTTTGAATCAATATATGGACACAGTCACCTGGAAGGTGTTGGTGGTTTGGACTTCAAGAGGAAGTTAATCACGTAATTCCAGGTTGCTGCAACCGAGATCTTGCATTCGAAGGAGGCAAAAGTAATCAAAACCATGACATGGACTAAGACGCTATGGAAGCGTTAGGGGCTGGACTTCAGGATGAAGTTGCCTACGTATCCCAAAAATGGGAATCAAGCCTTACGTAGTTTTGGATTAAGGTACACTCGGGTATTTAACCTCTCCTTTTATGCTCTAACTTTTGCCCAGGCGCCTGTTGCAGGTTTTCGACCTTGCGAGCTTTGTTTTCCTTCTTTTTTTTCTTTTCCTTTACATTTTCATTTTTATTTCTTCTCTTCTTTTTTTTCTATTCTTTGTTCTTTTTGTATTTTTTTTCTCTTTTTTTTTTCTCTTTTTTTTGCATTTTTTGTATTTTTCTTTGCTCTAACTTTTGCCTAGGTCGCCCTTCCGGGTTTTCGGCCCAGCGAGCCTCTCAAAGGGTAAAAGTGTAACTAGCCCATGCCAAATGGTTTTGAGATTGAAGCCTCCGATCCGGAGAGCGATCGTCGTTGATTTGGCAGAAAAGTTCATCACGGTTACTTCTCGAGCTTTGCTTGGTGGGATCTGATCTCCCTGATCTGACTTTGATGCCTCTTGCTCGAGGGCTGCCTCGAAATGGGCCACACAGGCGTTTCATGGCACTGAATGTTTTGAACGGATTCAGTTTGCAATGGATGAATTGAAACTTGAGACCGAGAGCGATCCTGGGCTGCACAATCTCAAGAGCGGTTCCACACTGGTCTCCGCAAGACTGCGCAAGACATGTTGTTTTTGAAAGTTTTTAAGAAAGCGACAAATCATTCACGTTGAAGATAGTGTGGAACCAGTCTGGATTGGACCAGGATCCTTCTCAGTACTCACGCCGACGAGCATGATTTCATTTATTAAAAGCTTAGCAGGCCTCTCTTTCTCTCAAAATGATCAAAATTTTACAAAACCTGAGGAATTACTTCCTCTTCGTTTTCATCACCACAGTGTTCGAAAAAAGGGGTTTTATGAAAAGCTTAGGTCATTACAATTCAAGGCACAAGAGAGCAGGCGGTATGCACTGTCGTTCCATTCACATCCTCTGGCACGGCTGACTCAAATAGCAACAAATTCGGCACATGATAGCCGCAGCTGTTTCATTCAGATTTGGTGGTATAACCGGTTCCTCGGCAGCAACAGGCTCAAACAGCAAAAGCAACTAATTACAAGACAAAACGGTGTTTGAGGCAACAACCCCGAAATCACCTGGTATACTATACAAGAGGGACTGACTCATTACAACAAGACAGACCCTGTAAGCAAAAGGACTGACTCAAGACAATGAGACAGACTCAAAACAAAACAAAAGACTGACTCGACACCCAAGTCAGGATTTATAAAACTAACGTTGGCAGGTGCTCAAAAACGCGTGCCAAACGCCACATCCAAAAATGTACCAGACACTGCCCGCAGGCGGTTCACCTTCTGATTACATACTTGCAGCATCTGTATCCTCAAAATCCAACAACTGAGTGGTGACGGACTTTGCTGAGGTGGGGGGAAGGATAACCTCGTTGTCAATCAAATCTTGCACCTCGTGCCGGAGGCGGAAACAATTGTCGGTAGCATGGCTGGCGGTGGTACGACAAGATCTTGGCAGGTCATGAGTATCAGGGAGATTCTTCGGGAGAGGCCGAGGCTCCAGGGGTTTAAGGTGTCCCCTCTCGGCAAGGATTTGAAGTGCCTTGGACAACGGCATGTAAAGAGCATGAAAGACCTCGCGCCTCTGGTGTACTTTGGAGTTCGAGCACTCTTGCTAGATGCACTAGCGTAACGGATCGGTGCGGTCTTGGGTTTTGATCCTTTCCGGATGCAAGGCTGGGAGCGGGAAGAACTGTCTTGGCATGATGGGGCCTATCCCGATTCTCTGATTGACTGGAATTGCCCTCAGGCGGAGTGGGGAAAGCATCCTTCACAGCTTTTGACGTAACTGCGGATATCTGTTGCTTGTTCATTCCTCCGGCTTTCAAAGCCTCTACTGCCCACAGCAGTTGTTTGATAGGGTTGGCATCTGCCTTCATATTGCCTTTATCTCTGGCCTCGGCCTGATCTAGAGTTTGGTTTGCTGCGTCGTTACCATAGCTGGAGGTCGTCTCCGGTTGGTTGAGTTCAATTACAATTCGTCCCAATAGTGGGGGCTCTTGGGGTATAAAGCCTCCGGCATATGGTGCGACTGGTGGCGAAATAGACATTGCATAGGCGAGATCCGCCACGGACCTTTGAAGATCACCTATCATTCCCATTAATTCAAATGTAGTAGGTTCGCGAGCCTGATATAGTTGAGGGGTCCAAATTGGATGTGCGGCAGGCGACCTGGGTGGATACGGCATGTCAACAGTAGTCTCATCCTGCGGGGTAATTCCTTGACTCAACGCGGCCGTCATGACCACGATCTCTTCTGAATTCTGCGTCATGTTCACCCCGCCTCAAAGAAGGAGAAGACACTAGTCGCTTCCGATCGACCTCTGAACCTCTCGAATCAAGCGGAAAACAAGCGATTTCAAATTTCAAACAGATCAAACACGGGTGTAGTCGAACAACTGCACTCTACTACTGAACACTGTTCCCCAGAATCACTATTCAAAACTGAACTGATACCCGCAGACACAGCTGATTCTCAATAACACGGATACTGGTGCCCTCAGGCCGGATACTCAAACTTGCAAACTGATATATGCATTCCCTGCAGAGATACATTCTAAAAGCATATAACAGGTAAAAGAGAGCCAATACACCCCTATGTTGGGGTAGGGTTTCCCTGTCCTATTTTGTCAGGAGCTAGGGTTTCACTACGCACGCAGCGGTTTCAAACAACCTATATCGGGTAAGCAACCTGTCCTAATTTGGAATGGTCACTATGGATTTCGATATGCACTAGGTCGAATGGTCAAAAAGGGTGCCCCAGAAACCGGGTTTCGTTCCCATATCGGCAGAGTTCGCAACCGTCGCCTTATGGCATGCTTTGACAAAGACAAGCCTCCGGCAAACCGCTCAGGAATAGCAGATGGCCAACACGGTGTCCTAGGCGCACCAATGCACATGCAATGCAAAGAAACACATAAGTGTAGTCAAAAACGAACGTCACGAGTTCGAGTCAAGCTCTCTAAACTCCCCAGCAGAGTCGCCAGAAACTGTAACACGCCCATGAGGGGGCCTCGCGCTTCGCTCAGACTCTGTTTTGTTTGTTATGGTTCTTAATCTGAACCAAAGAGTCCAACTCGCAAATCGTTTGAGAAAACAGATTTTTTGAAAAGTAATGCCAAACATGGATCGCTTTGCGACATCTGAGTCGCCACCTAAATATTTAAAATGGGAAATTTAGGAAACTCTGACTCGGTGCCGAAGGCCACATGTCCGTCATCACCAAAGTGGTCTTGGCTCGAGCTTGGAGTACGATCGAGGAAGGTCATATGAGCACTTTTCGCCGGTCCAAGACCGCCTCTACTAACCGTGATATCCGCTTTTGAAAACATTACATGCTCTTATTCCAATTATTAGCCTAGAATTACTATGTTATGCCAAAAGAAACAAGTATAGACTAGATTGCCTAATTTGGAAATAAACATTGCATATCCGTTCGTTTTGAAAACAGTTTTGAAATTGCTACTCGCGAGTAGGCTAAAACACAGATTTCAACGAGTTATTCCAACTCAAGCAATCCAACGTCCATCCACAGGCATTCAAACAGTTTATCTCATATAAGCATTTAGCCACATGGTAGTCATACTGTCATGCCAACATTCACACGCATGCGATATGCTAAAGAATAAATACTTACATCGTACTCCGTGCCAAAACAAGAAACTAGTTAGCAGACATGCATGTCCCTAGGTCATGTTAAGTTGCTAGTGCAACACAGGCAATGATGCAATTTAGAGTAGGCTCGGCTAACCCTAGAATGGCACGTGAAATGCAATCATTTGATGCACGTATTCAATTTGGAATTGAAAATATAATGCAGTTTGTATGATGTACCGAGCCCGATGCATGTTAACGAATGCATGGATGCACGCATGCATTGCATAAGGTATGCTAATTTTAAATATGCCCTAATCTACCATCATAAGCAGGTAAATAAAAGGGAGAAAGAAATGGGGGTTGGAAGACATACACGCCACTCACCTACACTTATTACAGATTCGCCATCGCTCGGAGGGACCAAAAGAATAATACAAATAATTAACTACGCAAGCTAATTAAATATTACAAATTAATTAAATTAACAAATTAATTAATCTAAGAAAAACAATAAGCCGCCTCGGGGCGAGGGCTCAATGCACGCTGGCCGATTCTCGCTTTAATTGCACCGCCATGCCTAGCTCGCCTCGCTTTTTCTGCTCGCCTTCTAAAACCGCCAAAGTCTCGTAACTACTTCCTTGGCATCGGGATCACCATCGGCTAAGCAGAATACCCACCGGCTGCTATATGTGGCCATCGGCACATAATTCATCCATCGGCCATCAATAGACTGCCGGTCGGCACTAAATCGCTTACGGCAATCGAATGTCTGCAGAACCTGCAACTCACAGCAGCAGAGGGCAAAGACTTGCATGGCAATGTAATTCCAACAATGTATGCACCAATCATGCCCCTTATCATATTTGTGACTCAAGGGGCATGTGCCTCGATTCTCGGCCACCAATCACGCATTCCCATGCATGATGGCCCAAAGAACCAAGTTGTGCACTTTCATGTCAAATGCATGTAAACCAAACAAACAAAACAAGGCCCAATTCCTATCACCAAGTCAAGGAACAAGGCGCGTATGCAAGGTGCAATGCAACCTAAGCATGTTAGCTAATATGCAAAATGATCATGGCAAGACACTTATGTAAGCATGCAAGCAAACATGAGGCAATGCAAGCCAAGCAAATGATGGTCTTAAACATGATCTAGGCAACCCCAAATAGGCCTAAAATCAGTGGCCAACAATGCCCAAAAATGAAAGCCAACACACATACACACATGCATATGTTAAGACTTAACACTTAGGCACCAAGTAAGCAACCCTCAAGCACACTTGAAAGCGGATATCATGGACACTAAGCATGCATCATAAGCTTTAAAATCATGCTATAGAATGATGTCAAATCATGTTAAACAAGACAAGCAAATGCATGCAAAAAGGGGCCAAGTATTCAAGACTCATCAAGGAGGTAATGGACTACACTTAACACAACCATACATGGCATGCAATAGGCAACCAAAAACAGAGTTTTAACACATAAAACTAAGTCCAAAGGACCACTTAGATGGCACCTAAGGGTCTCAAATTCAAAGGCATGCATAATGGTCGAAACAAGAGGCATACAACATATGCTTTCAAAGCAATAAAGAGGCGACTAAGGCAAGCATATGAGCATGCCAAAGGGACTGAAATTGCATGTTAGGTGGTTCCAAACCACCGAAATGATGCAAGAAACACAAGCTACACATTCACATACTTGAGGCGTACAAGCCCGACAAGCCACAAATGCAAAGGAGCTATACTAAACATGCCAAAATCAATCCAAACGACCATGGACAGACCTAAAGCATGGCAAAATAAGCACAAAACATTCATAAGTCTAAGCCTAAATCATGCTCAAATAAAGGCTAACAACCTAAGACATGTTAAAGGCATTACAAGGCATTACAAGGCATTACATGGCAACTATGCTAAGCATGCATAAGGGACCAAGACCAACTTAAAATCATGTTATATCATGGTAAAATAAGCATGAAAAACAGTCATGGCATGCTCAACACACACTTGAACATAGGCTTCCTCAAGAGGCCAAAACTTGTCCTTTTCAAGGACAACAAGGAGGGGGGGTGGCCCTCTCCTTCTTGGGACTTCAAGGCATCATCTTCACCACTAAAATCCCTCAAGATTTCAGTGGTGAAGAGACCCAAACACCAAAATCCCGGATCTCACCAAAATAGCTCAAAATGAGGCCTTTTTAAGGCCTAAGGGTAGTCAAACCTCCCCAAAGCACAAAACACTCTTAACCAACAATAAAGAGGACTAAAAAATAGAACTTTTTTGTATTAAATTCTAAGCACAAAAACAGTTCTAAACTATGCAAAAATGAGATGCAAAAATGGGGTAAAAAGGGGTAGTTTCTTACCCTTGAAGACCACCTTCACAAAGGTTGATGTTGTTGCTTCCTTGAGCTCAAATCCAAACAAAAACTTCAAGAACCAGCCCTTAGAACCTCAGTAACCGAAGGAAGGTGAAACACTAGGTGCTTGTGTGCAATAACATGGATTAAAGCACCTAGTGTAGAAACAAGAGAGAAAAAGAGAGATAGGATAGATACACAAGTTCGAACCTAAAACCAGAGCTTCTTCTCTGTCTTTTCTCTCCAAAAATGTCTAATTCTTCTAACCTTTGAGCCAAGAGAAGAGAGCCCTCTCTTATAGGCAACAAAGCTTACAAGCTAAGCAAAACAAAAGCTCATCCCTCCATACACGTGTATGGAGGGGAAACAAATGCTATACAACTGCTTCAAAATATCTGAAAAAGCAACTGCACAGTAGTCGGCAGGGCAAAATTGTCATTTTGACAAAATCGACTGCCGACCGGCACAATATAGTGCCGATGGAAAGAAAAACCAACCGGTGGCCTCTAGCTAGTGCCAGTGGTGTGGGGGGATGCCTCAAAAGGCATTCCTTGCCCCTCCAAGGCAAAACACAAGTGTTTGGTGCAAAACCAGACACAAAACAGTCGAGTTCGGAAATCCTGAGGCAAGGCGCGTAGCCGAGAACTCTGGGAACTCCAAACGAACACAAATATGGATAATCACCAAGTGTTCAAATGGTGACGTCCAAGTCTTGAGGACGGTCAAAAATGGGGTGTCTACAACCTCCTACCAGCTCGGCCCCAACAACATCTTCAATTGTGAGATCAGCGATGCCTTCTTCTGCAGTTATGCTTGCTTGGGTTTGGTTGATCACCTCTGGCTAAACTAAAGGCGTGGGCTGGTGACCGGAAAGATCAACATTGGTCCAGGAAACGTTGCTCAGTGTCGGGCTATCCTCCTCCTTAGTCTGAAGGATTTTTTGCTGCACAACGATGGCATATGTTGTTATCTAACCTAAGATGTAATTAGAATGAGGATTGAGGAAAACATCAGAATTAGACGCCTAGCTGAGCTGCTTCGCCGTTGCCGCCTTCCGGCCGCACTTAAAGAAAATATATTTGGCGGCCTCGCATTGCTGCACGTAGGCCTGCTCGCCCTCCGCATGGCCGCGGTCTTCGGCATCCTCTATTTTCTTCTCGAGCGCTTTGATTTCGGCATTTTTGGTTCTTTCTAGCTTGGCGAGCTCCAGCAAATAGCAGCCCTTCTTCTCCACCAGAGCCTTTTGTTTGTCTACTTTGATCGTGTACACTAACTCTTCTAACTTGTCTTTCTCAAAATTTAGCTCAGCCAGGCTGGCACTGAGCTCTTTCAACTCGGCCTTCTTTGTTTCGCTATCAGTAATAGTCGCGCGGGCAGTCTTTTTTCGTTGAAGCATGCGTTCATAGGCAGCGTGGTTCTTCTACACGGCCTGTAAGTCAAAATTCAATGTTAAGAACGACCGGCAAAAAGAAAGAAAGTAGATAAATTAGCAACTTACCAAAACGAGAGACTTTGTGGCTGACCATATTGCCTTCAACTCGGTTAGTTGTTCATGCCACTCCATGTTAGCTGGCAAGTAGAGGCTCTTGGCCAAGTTGAAGGCCAACTGATGGTCATTCTTACCGCAGACAGAATCTGTAGTGGTCACATCGCGGCCTTTGACGGCTACAGCCGATGCCCACACTAAGGGAAGAGGGGAAGTAGGAGTAACACGGCCAGAATAGCGACCCCCTTTGGTAGGTTTAGTTTCGGGCTGCTTGATCTCCTCTTCATCCACCAGCCGTTGTTGCTTGGTGGACGAAATACGAGCCTGCTTACTGGACCGAGATGAGGATGACCTTCCAGTAAGGAGGGCGACAATAGTTTCGTGCAACTGCTCGGTTGGGTGCTGCTCAGTTTGGATCTCGGCGGGGCTTGCTCGGTGGTTAGAGATCAGTTCCTTTCTTTGCCTTCTCTTGCTCTTTGATAAGAGATATGAGGTTGATTTGAGGGAGGTTGGGGTCTGGCTCAGGTGAAGACTCCAGAAAAAAGGCTGTAACCTTGCTCTTCCATTTACCGTTGTATTGGTAAGTCGGTTCGAAACTCAAGAGCTTGGTCCAGTCTCTATGATGGTATCGTAACGTGGCAAGGAGAGCTTCTTGATTTGCGTAAGGGTAGTTCTCCTTAAGTAAGTTCAGATCTGTAAGAAAGAACAAGGGTTAGCACGGCAGGAAGTATTGAGAGTGCAAAAGAGAAAATACTGAGCTATTGTTACCAACTGATCCTTTATTCCAATTAATATTGTAGCCCGGTATCTGGGCCTCTTAGTCTTCGTAATTGCCAGAGACTTAGAGAAAATCTTCATTGTGCAAGTCTTTGTCTGGCGTCTTTTTGATGATTTTCTCTCCGCTTTTTTTTACTTTAAGATAAAACACCCAGCCATCATCGTTTTGACAGAGCGAATATTGATGAAATATCTTGGCCAGTCTAAGGTTCAGGCTGAGACGACGGTTAAGCTCAGCAATGCCATTTATTATTCTATAACTATTTGTAGAAAGTTGGGTGGGGCAGTGCCTAGTCTATCTAAGGAACTCACATATTAAAGGTTGGACAAGGAACTGGAGCCCACCCTCTATGATTGATAGCATGGTGAAGGGGCAGAAATTGGGTTTGTGCCAAGGTATAGTGTCTTGCTCGGCTAGAGTGAATTGTACGTCATTTGGGATGTTATAATCCCTCATAAATTTGGCTATAGCACCTGGCAAGCTCACCATGAAATGGTATTTGCCCATGGTACAAGTGGTTTGCTCAGCTAAGTAGCTCGGCTCTGACTTGGCTGCTCGGTTGAGCAGTGTCGCTAGATAGTAAAGTGTGGGTGTGCTTGGTCAACCTAGTCAAGTTTTGCAAAGTGAAAAAATAAATTGTGTTATGCTCAAGTGTTGACCTAGATAAAAGTGCACAACTTAAAGTTTGGTCGGCCAGAAGAGTGTGTGCACATAGAGCTTAGCTCGGTCCTAAGCAGTTCAGTCCCATGCAAGGGCAAGGTTTTATCCTGGCTCTGATTAGGATCATGGAATTAGTGACATGACCCAAACCCACCCCTATAGGTTTAGTGTCATAAACATCCATTAATCCATGATTACCAAAGGCATGCTTAATAGTAATACAGTAACAGGCCTGGCGGAAGCCAATAAATAAGAAAATAAAACATCCAACGAGCTATGAAGACTTAAATGAAACAAAAGGAATTTTTATATAGACATATATATACAACAGTCCATGTCAAGGTTATATATCAAAGCATAAACAAAAGGAAGGACTTCAATCCCATTACCAAAAAAGACACAAAAAATCATAAGTCATTCATATTACATGAATGAATTTCAAAAGGGTGATTCCCATACCACCCGAAATCCTTGACACTCGATCGGTAGGAGCCTTGTGATGAGGCACAAAAGTAGGCTTGACAAAATAGAGGCTAGGTTGACGCTGCTAAGGTCCTCCTTGTCCTTGATCACCTACATACATTTATAAAACAGTAAGTTAGAGCCCAGTGAATAACAATTATGTAAAGGGTTATGAATGATGTCCTTACTATAATCCAAATCAGTCAATTTCAACATTAATAAAAAAATTAGAATCATTTGCCTATCAAATCCATATTTCATATAGAAATCATAGAGTTATACGTGGTACATTCATTGGGTACAAATTCAGCTTAATTTGCTTAAATAATCTTCCATAAGTTGGCCAATGATTCGAGAGATTCAACTTAAATTGTTTGGATTGACTTGTCTTTTTTGGTCCTCAAATGAAGATTCGCATCTATACCTGTGAATCTGCATGCATGCAATCGCATGTTTATCTTGGCTTACAAATAAGCCGCCTTGGCTTTTATTTATCCGTTTGGATTGCTGATTGGGCTGATGCGTACTTGTATGCGCTTCAATTCTTTGGCTGCTTTACACTGGCCTCGTTTGCTTTACTTTATTCTTTTGTTTATTTCTTTTTGCTTCTTAAGCTGCTTTACGCTCCCCTCGTCTTGTCTTTATTTTTTATTATTTGATTCTTTTATGCATTTCTTATGCTTTCTTAAGGGTTCATTTAGGAAGCGGATTCACTTTTTATTTTTTTAACTTTTTAGTTTTTACTTATTTTAACTTAGCTTAAAAAGTTTCGTTTAGAATGAATTTTTTAATTTTTTTAACTTTTGTAGGATAAAAAATATAATAATTATGAGTTGGATGTGGTATTTTATCTTATTAAACTAAAAAATCTATTTGATTTTTTTGTGACTAAAATAACCAAAAAGTCTGAATTTTTTCTTCCCAAACAAAGCCTTAAGTTGCTTTATGCTGCCCTCGTTTGCTTTATTTTTTTTAATTATTATTTTATTCTTTTTGTTTGTTTCTTTGCTTTCTTTGTTTGTTTATTATTTTATTATCGATTGAAGAAAGCGTGGTTAGAAACCACGCTTTCAAGAAGACGTGGTTGCAAATCACACTTTTAAGTTTTTTTTTTCTTCATAAAACGTGGTTTCAAACCACGCTTTTAAGTGAATTTTTTTTTTTTTTTTTTTGAGAAAACGTGGTTTCAAACCACGCTTTCAAGCTAAAACGTGGTTATGAACCACGCTTTCAACTCACTCTCTCTCATCCTCTCACTACAGTAATGACGATTTGTGATGACGACAATCTAGCAGTGACAAAATTGTGACTATCGATCAAAAATGCGCAATTAATCATAACCAAAACATGAAAATTGAAGAAAAAAATGTACAAAATTTCAATTAAGGTGATTACTAGTTAAGGTGAAAATTGAAAAATTCTATGAGAACAGCAATATGAACGAAACTTATTTATTTTATTCCATTCATTAATAATAATATTACAATAATTTTAAAAAGGCCCAGAGGCCATTACATCATCACTACATCGTCACACTCACACAGCCTTCTGCTTCTTCTTCTCGCCAGAGAGCTGCTTCTTGCGAGGAGCAATCGCAGGAAGAATGCCCACGACTAGAGAGAGACGCGGCTCCTCTATCATATCCAGGGCCGCCAAGTCGGCCCCCTTCCTTCAAGGATCGCCAATCCAGTCGTCTAGAGCGCCGTCGTAAGGAGCGCGGTGCCACAAGGACTCAGACAAGTACGTGTTCCTCATCACGAAACCGTAGTAGGTCTCCTGGAGGCCCTTGGAACGAAGCATCTCCGCCACCTCGTGTCACCACTGTCGGACGAAGGGCCACCTGGACAGAACCATCTGCAGAAACTGGCCTCACTGCCAGTGAGACGACTTGGTGTAGAACGCCATCAGCCTGGGGTCGCCAAACAGATGGCCGTTGACGAAGGACTGCGCCACTAGCGGAAGGTCCTGAGGGCCGTGGGCATCTCCGGAACATTACACCGGAGCAGGGACGGATCTAGGATTATGACTTTGGGGAGGCCAAAGTACGTTTAACCTCTAACTAATAAAATTTGAAGTTCAATACCAATTTCTACTAACATGAAAAAAAATCAATAATGTTACGATACATTATTGAACTATATATTCCTTGTCAACATAGTTGAGTACCAAAAGATGATCATACAATTGAGAATGTTTTTTTGCCCATATTCACTTATAAAAAGTAGTAAATATTTCTACATGCATTTATTTACTAAAATTAGGCATCTTCAATTGAGCTCGACGCTCTTTCATAGTATCAAAAGCATGAATGATAGAGTCTACATCAAACTCTCGAGCAATGTCTTTTTCAATGTACGTAATCAAGTAACTAGCCAGAAAACCATCTTCCATCCTATTCCTAAAAGTCATAAAATATATGGTAGCACAAAATAACATTTAGATTTTTATCCAAATTCTTAGAGGAAATCAACAAATCATAACCTAAAAAGCTTATTCAATTATCAAGAAATCACGCAACACAATACCTACCAATTACAATAAATCATAATATTAAAAAAAAATTCACAATATTTAGTTAACAATTGTATCAATAACAATTATCAGATATTCATCGCAATTCCTGGCTTCTCCACCCTATGCCAGCCTCTCTGCCACAATTTCACCCAAAAAAAACAACTAGCTTGCATTGGCCCCACATTGTCATTAAATTATTATTTATTTTTTAAAAAATTCAAAATCAATTACTAACCCAGATAATGTTAGCGGTGGTGGGTTCTGATGTGTGTGTTGAAAGAGTGTATGTGTATTTATTTTTTTGATTGGCTTAGTAAAATAAGAGTGTTTGAAGAGAGGAGCGAAATCTATTGACAATGGGAGTGTAATTGTGGGTTATGTGATGTGGGAAGTTGGGGATTTGGGTTGTCAAGTTTGGGATACCAAAACTAAAACTTGGGTTGAAGATTTCTAGTTCTTTGCAGGCTTATGGGTGACCAATAACAACCAATATCAAATTAATGGCAAAATAATTGCATTATTCAGTGTAAAATCACAATCAATCATAATATTCAGTCTAAAAACAGAATAATCACATTGAAGCTGAAGGGATATCAAATAACTTACCAGTGAGAGTCCACGGTTCCACCGTCTATGCCAACCAGCTCTGACGAAGTCCGACAACAAAGCTTCTCCGTTTCTTTCCTCATCCCTTCGCCCCTCTCCTCTCTTTCGAATCGCAACAAGTCTCTCAGATCAGTTGTTTTCTTTGCCTTTTTTAATCTTCGTGCTTTGTTTGAACAAGCTTCTCCAGCAAGCCTTATAGTTTATATATTTGTAAAAGTTTTATATTTTACACTTTGACCCATTAAAGTTTCTAAAATTTTGCTTTCATCTTGACCTAATTTAAAAAATACATATACATGAAATTTAAAATAGATTATTACATATGTTAACTAATTCAAAAAAAAAAATCCAAATAATTTAAAAAATTGGGAGGGCTACTCTATATAATTTTGAAATTATCTAAAAAAAAATTTAGGGGTGCGAACTCCTATAATTTTAAATTATTTTAAAATTTCTAGTATAATATATGATACTTTTAAAATTTTTGGGGGTGCAGCCGCCCCCCTCCGTCCCCTCATAGATCCATCCTTGCACCGGAGGACCCTGTCTCCGGTCTTGACGGGCTCCAGGGACGGTCTGAACACCCTCCGTCGGAAGGACACCACTTCCCCTGGGCCGCTGAAGCACCCAATCTGAAAGAGAACAAGAATAATTAATTAATCAATTCAATAATAAATAAATAATAACAATAAGCATAATCAAATTGAATAACTGAATGAATGCTTGCCAAGTCACCTCACCGGACTCCTTCCAAGACAGATCGTTGCTGTACAGATCGAAGCCGTATTGGACGTCCTTGCCGGACTACAGGAAGGGGAGACCGTACCACAAGGGGCACTCCATCCTAAACGTCTTTTGGGACGTGATCCCGTGAGGGACGACAAAGTCCATACTCGTATCGAATAAGCCTCGACTAGCGGCAAAGTAGCGGACATCATGATCGCTGGGATAAGCAGCCGGTTGCATGGCCACGTGAGGGGATACATAAGTGAGAAAGAGGGACACAGAAGTGAGAAGTGAAAGAAGAGGGAATGAAAGAAAGAAAGTATTTAAAGGGAGACGGGGTACAGAAGTGGGTTTAAGGTAATAGAGGGGGAACCTGCGTACTCGGTAGTACGCGCTTTGGTTCCTTTCCACATCAGTACCCCGTTTTAAAAAAAGAAAAATGGCTTGTAGCTCGAAAAATCCGAGGCTCGATTGGCCCGAATCGCAAAACAACGTCGTTTTGCGATTCTTTTTTTTTTTTCTTCTTCTTTCTCTTTGTATCTAAAACGGGAAGGGAGGAAGAGAGAGAGAGTGAGAGAAAGCGAAAGTAGAGAGAAAGCGAGAGGCGACAAAAGAGGAAAAGAAGGTGATGGTGGTCGTCGCCGATCGATCACCGGTGGGTAAATCGCCACTTTCTCTGTTTTCTGCAGTATATATATGTTGTTGTTGATTTTATTTTTTATTTTTTTTTGTGTTGGGTGATTTGGTTTTGATTTTTGTTTGATTTGGGTTTGATTTGGTTGATCTCTCTCTCTCTGCTCGGGTGATTTGGGTTTGATTTTTGTGTGATGATGATGATCTATATCACTCTCTCTCTCTCTCTCTCTATTTGATTTGGGTTTGATTTATGTTTGATTTTTGCTCTCTCTCTCTCTCTCTCTCTCTCTCTCTCTCTCTCTCCTCCCCTCATCTTCTTTCTTCTTTCTTCTTCTTCTTCTTCTTTCTTCTTCATCGTCTCTGTTTCAGAACAAAGAGAAGGGGAAAAAAAAAAAAAGCAAAATGACGTCGTTTTTCGATTCGAGCCACAGTGTTTTCGAGCTACGAATCGAAACTGTTTGAAAAAATTAAAAAAAAAATAAAAGGAAAGCTTAGCTTCGAGGCTAAGCAAGGAATAAAGAGAAAGAAAAGAAGGGAATAGGACCCACCCAAGGTGGGACCCATAAAAGAGGCGACATGAAAACGTGTTTTGAAAGCACGTTTTTACGGCTACCTTTCTTGGCCGGCCGGCCGTGGTTTCTAACCACGCTTTCTTCACAAAAAACAGATTTCCTTAAAAGCGTGGTTTGCAACCACACTTTCTTTGAAAACGTGTTTTGAAAACACGTTTTTACTAGAAAACGTGGTTTCTAACCACGCTTTTAAAGAAAGCTGTATTGTAAAGAAAGCGTGGTTAGAAACCGCTAAAACATGGTTACAAACCACGCTAAAGCGTGGTTTTCTAACCATGCTTTCTTAATTAAGCTGTGTTGTAAAGAAAGCGTGGTTAGAAACTGTTTCTAACCACGCTTTCTTTACAACACAGCTTAATTAAGAAAGCGTGGTTAGAAACCACGCTTTTACTGTTAACTAAAGAAAACGTGATTATCATCAATGTTTTTATTACAAACCACGCTTTTAAGGAAATTTGATCTATACATAAAACGTGGTTACAAACCACGCTTTTAAGCAAATTTTTTTTTTTTTGTTCAGAAAACGTGGTTCCGAAATAAAGCGTTGTTAGAAACCACGCTTTTGAAAGTGTAGATGATAACAACGCTTTTAACCAAAATCAGGTTTTAAATGAAAACGTGGTTCGTAACCACGTGAAAGCGTGGTTTCTAACCACATTTTAGCGTAAAAACATGGTTCGTAACTACGCTTTTACTATTGACCAAAGAAAGCGTGGTTATCATCAACATTTTTATAGTGTCGTAGTAGATTCAAACCTAGCTTTGGTACAAGCAGGGGGTGAGAAAGAATAAGAAATGGGCGTGGTTGGGGTTTTCCCTTGTGGGAGTGGGAAGTATGAAGCCAAATGATAGAAAGAGAGAGTCAAGGCTGTCAACCCTTTTCCAGTCATGCGCCATTTGTGCCTTTCAAAAAGGCCGATCTCGTTGGATCTCTGGAGAACTTGGTGCACCTGAAGCTCCATTCCAAAGTGAAAGTCATGGTGGTCGAATCGCCTATTCATCAGGCAGCATATCTTATTAGCAACTTGTTTGATGACAATCGGTTGTTGGTTTTTATTCCTTTCTTTGAGTCATTCGTCCGATATCTACCTTAGCTACATAAGATGGCTTGTAGCGAGGTTCCTTAGTGAGCGGACGACGTTTCGCCTTTTTCCTTTATTTCTATTAGATAGGAGTCTATCTTCTCATTCCAAGCTGTGAGCTTGCCCCGAAAGTAATTTCTCCAGTAAGAAGAACCGCCTAGTTAACTGACAGATTCTTCTCATTTTGATGATCCATTTCTAAACAAGACGGTTGTGATTGTTCCCAAGAGCCTCGAGAACGACTTGCCAGGCAGTTACCTTTTTTTTTATATATATATCTATATCCTCTGCTGAAAAAGGACATCCTTTCTCATACTAGTTGGAAGTAGACCGGGTTTGCTAGTGCCATGGCTTGTTTTAGCGGCAGCTCCCCCTTGAGTTAGCAAGTCCATCTTATATAGCTACGAAATCCATTCCTCTACCTGATAGACTGACCTAGCACCTTCTCTTTCATGGCAAGAAAAGATCCATCCTTCAACCAATGTATTGAAATGGAGGCAATAGATTCTTCTTGTTCATCAATCGATTCTGAAACCGAATAAGAGCAGGTTCCCCTAAGTTGTTGGAGGCGTCTTCTTTGAATTCAAAAACAATTTCACTTGAATGAGTGAATCCTATCAACTAGACTCTTCCGAAATTGCGTATAGAAAGAAAAAAAGATTTGTCTTGCCGGGTGTGATTGATGCACAGAAGTTCTTTTCTCCAATGCTTTCCGTTAGTCAATAACCAACATTCTCTGTAGTTCTTCGCTACACCATTGGGATCGAATATAGATAACACCTCGGTTGACATAATAACTTGCTCGGGCACTCTTTTTACCTAACACCTCGGTTGACATAATAACACCTCGGTTGACATCTCGGCTTTGACATTCACTCCCGTCACTTTGTGACTTTCGAGTTCTGTCAAAGAGGGGTAACTGTAGACACCCCATTTTTGACCGTCCTCAAGACTTGGACGTCACCGCTTGAACACTCAGTGATTACCCATGTTCGTGTTCGTCTTGAGCTCCCGAAGGTCTCGGCTATGCACCTTACCTCAAGATCTCTCGACTCGACTGTTTCGTGTCTGGTTTTGCACCAAACACTTGTGCTTTGCCTTGGAGGGGCAGGGAATGGCTTGTGGACCATCCCCACACTCCACCGGCCATGGCTTGAGGCCACCAGCTGTGTTTTGTTGCCACCGGCCAAATGTTTGGCCGCCCGGCACTCTAGATGGCCGGCCGGCTATCTTTTTTTGGTCAATTGCACCTTTGCTGGCCGACTACTGTGCATCTGCTTTTGCAGATATTTTGGTGCAGCTAGCATGCACTTGGCTCCCCTCCATACACGTGTATGGAGGGATCTCTCTCTTTAGAAGCTTGTCTTGTAAGCTTACAAGACTAAAAAGCTCTATAAAGAGGAGCCTTCTCTCCCCTTTTGAGGGGTTAGACAATTTTTTTTTTTTTTTTTGAGTTTTTGAGTTTTAGGGTTTAGGTTTGTTCATATCCTACCTCTATGTCTCTCTCTTGTGTATGTTTTGTCTTACTTTTTGCTCACAAACACCCACCATCACACCATCCCTTTGGCCGAGGAGGCCCTTGAGGGTTGTTTTGGAGGTTTTAGACTGATTTCAACCTAAAGAAGCTACTAGAGCTCCATTGGTGAAGAGGGTCTTCAAGGGTAAGAAGCTTGTCCCTTTATTTCCCATTTTTCCACACTCTTTTTACCTACCTTGAAGCTGTTTCTGAGCTTTGTATATAACATATAAAAGTTCTATTTTTTAGTGCTCTAAGTAGTTGGTTAAGGTTGCTTTAAGCTTTGGGGTTGTTTGACCCCTCTCAAGTCTTGTAAGGCTCCATTTTGTGCCATTTTGAGTGAGCTCCGGGACCATTGAGTTTGGGCGTCCTTGTCACTGAAATCTTGAGGGATTTCAGAGGTGAAGATGGTGCCTTGAGGTCCTAGGAAGGAGAGGGCCACCCCCTCTCCTTGTTGTCCTTGAAAAGGACCATTTTTGCCTCTTGAGAGAGCACCATGTTTAAGTGTGTATTGGCCATGCCTTAGCTGATTTTCATGCTTATTATGTCATGATATGCCTCTATTTTTAGTTGGTTTTGGTACACCATGCTTGTTTAGCATACATACCTCGTAATGCCATGATTTGCCTCAATACATGCATAGCATTTAGACTACCATGCTTTTGTGTTTTGGCCAAGTTTTGAGAAGTTTACATGCATGTTTTGATGTGCCAAGGGACTGTTTTAAGTCATTTGAGTCATTCATGCCCCGCTTTGTATAGCTACCATGTAATCCCTCTTGTATGCCTTAAGCTTTGGCCCTTCTAGCATGCCATCCTTGCTTTGCTTCAGTGGTTTGGAACCAATTGCCATGTTATTTCAGACCTCAGGATGTTCCTATATGCTCACATTTGATCCCCCTTTAATGTGTTTAAAGGTTGTTGCCTTATGCCTTTTGTTTAGGCCTTGGAGTATGCTTGCATTTTTAGACCACTTAGATGCCATTTAAGTACATCCTTAGCTTTGTTTAGGTCTGCATTAGATCTATTTTAAGTCCCCTTGGTCTTGTGAGCCTTGGTTGACTTAGCCTTGGTTTAACCCCCTTTGGCTTGCTTTAAGTTTTGGACCTTGGTTGCATGCCATGCTTGTCTTGTTCATTTGATTTGGCATCATATTCAACATGATTTCAGAGCTTTTCATTGCATGCTAATTGTCCATGTTTGCATCTTCTTAGGTGTGCTTAGAAGTTGTACTTTATGCTTGAGTGTTGGTCCATGTTTTCATGTATGTTTGTATATCAATTAGCCCTCACTCCCTAGCATCTTGGCCACTGTTTTGGGCTTAGTATAAAGCTGTCCAATTAGTGTAAGTCCCTCCTTTGCATGTTGTAGCATGCACTCCTTGTATGTTGTAGCATATCGGTGAGTTGTTGCATGGTTAGACTTGCATGTTTGAATGAAGTCACATGTTGGCTTGCATACTTGAACACCCACATTGCATCTTGCCTACTTGTAGATTGCATCGTTTCATGCCTTTCATGCTTCTTTACTTAGGATGTGTGCCTAACATGCTTTGCTTGCTTGCATTGTCCATGTTGCATACTAGTTCGCATGCTTAGATTGCATTGCGTTGGCATGTATGCTTGGCCTCTTGAATTGCTTGTGATAGAGGTTAAGCCCCATTGTTTGATTATGTGCATTGCATTCCATATTAAAATGCACACTTGATTCTTTGGGCCATCATGCATGGAAATGCGTGATTGGTGGTCCGAGAATCGAGGCCCATGTCCCTTTGAGTCATAAACATGATAAGGGATGTGATTGGTACATACATTGCTTGAAATGCATTGCCATGCCGAGTCTTGCCCTCTGCTGCTGTCAAACATAGATTCTACAGGAAGATTTGGCCGGCCGGCTATCTTCATTGCTGACCGGCCATCATTGTTGGCCGATGGATCAAATTTGTCGCCAGTGACCATTCTATATGGCCGGTGGTGTTCTCCTTCAGCCGATGGTGTTTCCTAGTATCCAGAGAGCAAACCCTAAGACTTTGGCAGTCATCAGGGGAGCAGAGCAAGGAAAACAGAGGCATCTTGAGCATGGCAGTGGATTTTCGGGCAAAACCAAGTGCGCATGCATTGAGCCCTCTGCTGAGGCTGTTGTTTACTACTTTCTTAGATTAATTAATTTGCTTAATTAATTTAATGGTCTGTAATATTTAATTAGCTTGTCAGTTAGTTAAATTGTATTATTCTTTTGGTCCCTCCGAGTGAGGGCGTATTTGTAATAAGTGTGGGTGCGTGTGTGCATGTCTTCTAACCCCCACTTCTTTCTCTCTTTTACTTACCTTCTTTGATGGTTAGTATTAGGGCATATTTACTTTAGCACACCTTATGCTACGCATGCGTGCATCATTCATCAGTATTGCATACACCGGGCTTGGCACATCATGCTAACTGCATAAGTATTTCAAATTTAACTTGAATACATGCTATCTGTGCATTTTCACATGTCATCCTTAGACTAGCCGAGCCTACTCTAGTGACATTCCGTATGTGTTGCATTAGGCATTTAAACATGGACTAGGATCATGCATGATTACTAACTAGTTTGTTTTGTACGAGTACTAGGTAAGCCCTTTATGCTTTAGCATACCGCATGCGTATGAGTGTTGCCATAACAGCATGATTACCATGAGGCTAGCTGCTTATGTGATATAACTGCTTGAGTGCCTGTAGATGGAGGTTGAATTACCTAAATTGGAATAATGCATTAAAACTATGAGTTTTAAGCCCACTCGAGGGTGGCAAAACTTGCATTTTAGCCTACTTGCGAGTAGCAAACCATTTTCAAAACAAACATGAAATGTTTTGTTCCAATTTAGGCGATTCGGTCTATACTTGTTTGCTGCAC
The DNA here is from genome assembly GCA_025200525.1 of Camellia lanceoleosa. Classification (NCBI taxonomy): domain Eukaryota; kingdom Viridiplantae; phylum Streptophyta; class Magnoliopsida; order Ericales; family Theaceae; genus Camellia; species Camellia lanceoleosa. The sequence continues at coordinate 9,377,478 of CM045765.1, forward strand.
GTATAACATAGTAATTCTAGGCTAATAACCGGAATAAGGGCATGTAATGTTTTCAAAACAAGATATCATGGTTAGTAGAGGCCGATCTTCGGATCGGGCGAGAGGGGGTGCTCATAGCTGACCTTCCCCAATCGTACCCAAGCTCCCGAGCGAGGCAACTTTGGTGATGACGGACACGTGGCCTTTGGCACCGAGTCAGGGTTTCCTAAATTCCCCCATAAAAAATATTTAGGTGGCGACTCTGTATCTGGCGAAGCAGTCCATGTTTGGCCCTTCTTTCAAAATCTGTTTTCTCAAAACGATTTGCCAGATTTGGACTCTTTGGTTCAGATTGAGAACCGTGACACAAATCGAGTCCGAATCAGAATCCGGGCTTATTCCGTTCTGGCGACTCTGCTAGGCAGTTTAGAGAGCTTGACTCGAATTCGTGATATCCTGTTTTGATTTTATTTATGTGTCTCTTTGCATGGCATGTGCATTGGTGCGCTTAGGACACCGTGTTTGCCATCTGCCATTCCTGAACAGTTTGCCGGAGGCTTGTCTTGTCAAGACATGACCATAAGGCTGACCGGTTGTGGGCTCTGACAGTATGGGAACACAAACCCCGATTTTACCGGGGCACCCTTTTCGACCATTCGACCTAGTGCATATTGAAATCCATAGTGACCATTCCAAACTAAGACAGGTTGCTTGCCCGATGTTAGGTTGTTTGAAAAACCACTGCATGCGTAGTAAAACCCTAGCTCCTGACAAAATAGGACAGGGAAACCCTACCCCAACAATAGGGGTGTTTTGGCTCTCATTTACTTGCTATGTGCTTTTAGAGTATATCTCTACAGGAACGCACATATCAGTTTGCAAATTTGAGTATCAAGCCTGAGGGCACCAGTGTCAGTATTTGTGAGAATCAGTTATATCTGTGGGTATCCGATTCAGTATTTTGAAGCGATTGATTACGGGGAACAAAGGATCGATAGTAGAATCTGATTTCGGCTACACCTGTGTTTGATCCGTTTGGGCTGAAATGCGGCTTGTTTTTTCCTTTCAAGGTTCGAAGAGTTGATATAGAATAGTCAGTGTTCCCCCTTTGCTGAGGCAAGACCTATGATGACGTAGAATTCGGAAGAGATTGTGGTTATGACAGCCGCATTAGATCAAGAAATCACTCTGCAAAGTGAGACCAATGTTGATGTGCCGCATCCACCCAGGTCGCCTGCCGCACACCCGATCTGGACCTCGCAGTTGTATCAGGCCCGTGAGCCCACCACATTCGAGTTGATGGGGATGATAGGTGACCTCCAGAGGTCCGTGGCGGATCTCGCCTACGGAATGTCAGCTTCGCCACTAGCTACACCATATGCCGGGCATTTTATACCCTAAGAGCCCCCATTACTGGGATAGATTGTGATAGAGCTTAGCCAACCAGAGGTGGCCTCCAACTATAACAATGACATACCAACATTAACCCAAACCCTCGATCAGGCTAAGGCCAGAGGTAAAGACAAAGTAAAGGCAGATGCCGATCTCATTGAACAACTGCTGTGGGCAGTCAAGGCTTTGAAAGCTGGGGGGATGAGTAAGCAACAAGTATTCGCAGTCCTGACCAAGACCGTGGATGCTGTTTTCCCCGCTCCAACTGAAGGCAGTACCAGCCAATCAGAAAACCAGGATAGGCCCCATCATGCCAGAACAGTTCCTCCCATTCCCAACCTTGCACCTGGAAAGGATCAGAAAGTTAAGGCAGTGCCTGTCGACTCATTCGCTAGTGCGTCTAGCAAGAATACTCAGACTTCGAAGTACCTGCCCCGAGGGCGCAGGGTCTTTCACGCTCTTTACATGCCATTGTCCAAGGCACTTCAGATCCTGGCCGAAAGAGGGCACCTTAAACCCCGAGCCTGTGCCTCTCGAAGAATCTCCTTCCACACATGATCTCGCCTTGTACTCTGGTACCACCAAAGAAAGGTCTTGCTACCGATAATTGTTTCTGCCTCCATCATGAGGTGCAAGATTTGATCGACAACGAGGTTATCCTCCCGCCCACCTCAGCCAAGTCCGTTACTACTCAGCTATTGGATTTTGAGGATACTGATACTACGAGTATGTAAATCAGGAAGTGAACCACCTGCGGGCGACGCTTGGTATATTTTTGGATCCGGCGTCTGGCACGCATTTTTGAGCATCTGCGACTGCTAGTTTTGTAAATTTTGGCTTGGGTGTCGAGTCAGTCTTTTGTTTTGTTTTGAGTCTGTCTCATTGTCGTGAGTCAGTCCTTTTTGCTTAAGGGTCTATCTTGTTGTAGCGAGTCAGTCCCCTTGTATAGAATACCAGGTGATTTCGGGGTTGTCGCCTCGAATACCGTTTTGTTTTGTAATTACTCTTTTTACTTTCTTTTTGAGTCTGCCTCTGCTGTGGAGCCAGTCGCAACCAGGAAGTTTGAATGAAACAGCTGCGGCTATCATGTTCCTGTGCTTATTGCTATTTTGGGCTCGTTGTGCCAGAGGATTTGGATTGAACGGCCGTGCATTCCACCTGGCTCTCTCATATCCTGAAAATCATTGTAATGACCTTTAGTTTTTCAAAATTGTTTTTGAACACTGTGGTGATGAAAACGAAGAGGAAGGAATTCCTCGGGTTTTGCAAAACTTTGATCAATTTGAGAGAAAGATAGGCATGCTAAGCTTTTAATGAATGAAATCGTGCTTGTTAGCGTGAATACTGAAAAGGACCCTGGCTTGACCCAGACTGGTTTCACACTATCTTCAGCGCGAGCGATTTGTCGCTTTCTTAAAAACTTTTAAAAACAAAATGTTTTGCGCGATCCTGTGAAGACTTGTGTGGAATCGCTCTTGAGATTGTGCAGCCTAGGATCGCTCTCAGCCTCAAGGCTCAATTCGTTTGTTTTCGAACCTCGAACCCTAGATTCGAAGCAAAACGTTCAACGGTCAACCACCACGTAAGGCCCGTGTGGCCAGATTTGAAGTAGCCCTCGAGCAAGAGGCACCAAAATCAGATCAAGAAGGTCGGATCTCACCGCAAGAAGCTCGTGAAGCAACCGTGATGAATCCTTCTGCAGATCAATATAACAGCCACTCTCTTGGATACAGAGGGCTTCAATTTCAAAACCATTTGGCATGGACTTGTTACACTTTTACCCTTTGAGAGGCTCGCTGGGCCGAAAACCCGGAAGGGCGACCCAGGCAAAAGTTAGAGCAAGGAAAAAATATACAAAAGAAAAAAAAAGAGAAAAGAAAAAAGAAAAAAAAAGAAGAAACATACAAAAAATGCAAAAAAAAATAAAAAAAATACAAAAGCAAAAAAAATATATGCAAAAAGAAAAGAAAGAAAAAAAAAAAGAGGAAGCTCGCAAGGTCAAAAACCCGCAACGGGCGCCTTGGCAAAAGTTAGAGCCTAAAAAGTGAAGGTTAAAATACCCGAGTGTACCTTAACCGAAACTACGTAAGGCTTGATTCCCATGTTTGGGATACGTAGGCAACTTCATCTTGAAGCCCAGCCCCCAACGCTTTCATAGCGTCTCAGTCCATGTAATGGTTATGATCACCTTTGCCTCCTCTAAATCCGATAGTTCGGTTGTGACAACCGGAACTACGCAGTCAACTTCCTCATGAAGTCCAGCCTCCAATGCTGTCACAGTGACTGTGTCCATATATTGGTCCAAACCATCTCCGTCTTCTCTGCATCCGAGAGTTCGTTTGCAATCATCACTGACGAAGACTGTTTACCAAATGCTGCGGCGTCATCCAAACAAGGGGCAACTTTCCGTTGCCATGAGTTGCCATAAGTCACCGTTTAAACCAGGGGCAACTTTCTGTTGCCATGCATCTCTTTCAAGCAAGGGGTAATTTTCCATTGCCTCCTATCCGAGATTGCGCATCTCGAGAGTAGGTTCCGTGCTCGTTGAGCATCGACCGTTTGCAAAAATAGTTTTTGAAAATTTTTATTGAGGTTGACTATTTTCTCGAAAACTATTTCATTTTCCAAAACTAGACTATTTTTGAGACCCAGACGGGAAAATTTTCAGTGCTCATAGTCTAACTTGCATGATTTTCAAATCAAAAATCGAACAAGCATGTTAATTTAACTCTCATTTTGGTCAAAACTGTTTTAGTAGAAAACTAAAAAATGGTCAAGATGATGAACTAGGGGCACAGTCGAGTCAGGTGTTCTGTCTTTCCCCCGTTGTCAACATACTTGCCAGAAGGGCACTTTATTCGCCAGAAAAGGCGCAATTGAAGCTGTCAGTAAAGGGCTGAAAGCTCTCAACATACTCCAAACAACGAGGTATGAAGCCAAGTGCGAAGCACAAATCGGAACAGATCAAGATACACCATTTCCTGTCTGGAACATCGACTAGACGTCACCAGAAGAAATAGTTGCAGCCAATAGTATTGGGCGTGAACCCACAACTTCTTATTCACCCATTAATAACCCTGGGGAGAGACAAAAAATGAGAGAATAAAGAATAGAGAGATGTACGATGAGAGAAAAAGTAAGGAAAGGGTTTTGAGAGAAAAACCGAGCCTGAGGGCCGAGTGATGTGAGAATCACAAATCAGAAAGGGTGGGAAACATACCCGGAGGGACTGGCTCCCCGAGATCTAAGGTCTTTCGTTTTTGTAAACACGTCCGTGTGTCGTGTCTTTCATCTTGTTTAGCCCAACTTTTGTTTTGGGTCTTTTCTGAGCGTGTCTCGTTGTGATTAGGACGTGTGCCTTTCGTTTGAGTCTTTTTCCACTGTGTTCAGTTGTAGGCTCGATACCCCGGTTGAAAAACCATTTTTCAAAAAAAATCGTTTGTGCTCAGAGTGTTGTGCCATTCTCTACATTTAGGCGAACCAAAAGGAGAAAAGGAGAATTTGGGGTATCTGAGTGTGTTTCAGTCTTAGCCGATTCCACCTTTGCATTCCATCTTGTCAGATTGTGCTGTTTGTTCAGAATTGGCCGTGCGCAGAATGAACCGAGTACTGTGTTATGGGCTGTGTGCCAATTAGTCCTCAGTAGAAGTAAGGGCTATGTGTTCAGAATCGGGCAGTGGGTTGCTTGGGTTGTTTTACTATTAGTGGGTTCGTTATCTGATTATTACAGTGCAAGTGTTCAATTTTCAGACAACAAATCGATTTCATTTACATTGAGGTGTAATATGGTGTAATGCAATGCAATGTAAAGATATAAAAATGTAACACTTTTTCAGACAAAAAAGTTTGTTTCATTTCATCATCTTTTCAAGTACATAAGTTTTGGAAACAAAAATCTGCCTGCGGCAGTACAAGGTACCCTAACTACTAACAAAAGGAAAAAGTACGAAAAAGAAGAAAAACAGCAAAAATCTGGGTCAAGTAGCCTCAGGCCTAGGGGTCCGTCCTAGTCCTCTTCCTGGATGAAGGTCCAGGAGCATCATCAGCATCGTCATCAGAGCCCGAGTCAGTGCTACCTCTGGTCTCCTCCTCAGATGACTCCGCCTCAGACGATTCCTCGTCATCATCCGGAACCGGCGCCCGAGAGCTACTCCCGACATAAGTGCGCCCCGCCTTGGTGCGGGGGAATACTCTGCCCTCCTCATCTCTCCCTCGGACAAGAACGGAAGGTCCAGCTGGAGCACCTCCTACAGTGGGAATCTGAAAGGGGGGCTGAAAAAGTACATAAGAGGCAAATGCATCAGTATATGATGAGCAGTTTATCAGTGCAGAATGCAATGTATGAGTACAGTGTGCGAATGCCGTGAGTAATTTATCAGTGCAGAATGCAGTGTATGAATGCTGTGAGATCAGTGTGTCAAGTGTTGTGTTGTGCATCGGATTATGTGAAGCAGTTTATGAATGGTTTGAGACCGTGGTCAGAAGAACATACCGGAATACTGTAGAGGGCCAGAAGGTCGAAAGTCCGCTGCAACATCCCCATCATGGAGGCATTTAGCTCCAAGGACTGCCGGGTGTACTCGGAGGAAGCCTGCAAAAGTATTAGATGCATCAATATTCTGCAGAGTATCAAAGAAATGAAATGGAATGAAATGACAATATAAGATACGAAATGCAATAATGCATACCGGAGGCAAGTCGGGGACACCGACCAACTCGTGATTAGCCGGGGGAGGGGCAAAGGGGATCTGGTAGGTCGCCCCACCCTACCCTCTGTATGTCAGTGAGGTGGGCAGTGCGGGCCAACCAGCCCCCCGCCCTCTCTGAGCTCCACCCCTGCCACGAACCCGGGCCCTCCTCGATGCTCCCGCTCCTGCCCTAACTGCTGGCACCACGGGCCTCTCTCCCTCAGCTCGATAGCCACCGCTCAGAGGCTGCATGATGTACGTATGCACATACTCTCTGTAATCGCCGATGCCTCTAAAGCAGATCGCCTCCCAGCCGATCGTGTACTCGGCCATCTGCTCATCGGTGAATCTCTCGGTCTTCCTCATGTCCTCCGGAGGGTGAACCGGAACTATCTGCTCTAGTAATCCTAGGGTCTGGCGTAGGAAACGCTCACCTAGGTACCAAGCCCGACAGACCGGGCCCTCCAGCAGAATCCGGAAACGCGAGGTCTCCTCAGCACCGGCAAATCGGTCTCGAATCGTCGCTGGCAACAGAGCCCAAGGCTGCCAGGTGATCTGAAAATGAAATACAGTTTGTTATCTACTGTTATTGAAAATATGTAGTGAAAAGCGAAGCTTAAATAAACTATAAAGTTGAACGTACCTCTGCGGGAGTAATGGTGTCAAAGTAGCGGCGGAAGAAGCTAAACGTCTCCCGGGGCCTCTGCACACACCTCCCGTCGAAGCGTCGCGAGAACGGGACGACAAGAGGGGTCTCCGTGTCTGGCACTGGGGCTAGTCTGGGGAAGTAAGCATAGACCCACAACTGCAGAGCAAATACCAGTATGCTTATCAGATAAAGCAGAATGCAGAATAAAGCAGAAACAACAGAGCCGTGTATCGTGCAGTGTATTGTTGACAGCAGTGAGTAAAGCAGAGCTGTACGGTAAAGTAAAGTAGAGTATAGGTGTGTGCCGTGTGTACAGTATACAACCAGTGTGAAGTAGACTACAGTGTGTGCAGTGTACAAAATACAGATAATAGAAAGCAGGAAAATAAAGCAGAAAAAGAAATGTACCTCCCAAGTGCGCCAGTAGCCCCCGAGCAACTGTCCGCTACCGCGGGAAGCCGAGCTCATATATCCATAAAGCGTAGCCAAAGCGACACCACCCCAATCGTAGTGCAGGATCTAAGTGACATCCACTAAAGCGCTGAGTAGACAGAGGGGTACGGTATTCGCCCGGTCGGCGAAAATAGTGGTCCCCAGTAGGAACATGAGAAAGCCGCGCGCGTATCTCTCCACGGCCCCCTAAGTCATCAGAGCCTCCTCAACCAAAGCTGGTTGGACCCTGAACTGCACCTCGAACCTGGAATAACGAACGAAGCCTGGACGGGCGAGAGGTGGCACCTTGCCAAGCAGATAGATCTGAGCAGCGGTCCACTCGTCCATATCAGTATCAAAGGGGATCGGATCACCCCCTACCCTGATGCCTGTGAGCATCGAGAAATCATAGGGAGTCATCGTCATGTCTCCCGTCGCAGAAAGATGGAACGAGTCGGTGGTGTCCCACTACCTCTCCGCCAAAGCAGCGAGGAGAGGCCTGCTCACGGTAAGTCTAGATAATTCTCTGCAAAAAGCGCCGAAACCGGCCTGATCCACAATGTGGCGAACCGCCTCGGGTAGCTCCGCATACCAGTCTCGAGCAGCGATATTCCCATACCCGCAGACGGTATGGGAATCTCCCTGTTTTCAAGCACACAATTGCGAAGCAATGCTAAATATACCGGTTTTATAAGGCATGCAGAGTTGAGGCAAATATAGCATGTGTGCGTGTTTTCAGATTCAAACAGATACCGGGTGCCGGTGTGCTTACAGTGAACTACAGCGTGTGATGCGTCAGCGTGTTTGAGTGGTTCAGTGCAAATATAGCATGTGTGCGTGTTTTCAGATTCAAACAGATACCGGGTGCCGGTGTGCTTACAGTGAACTACAGCGTGTGATGCGTCAGCGTGTTTGAGTGGTTCAGTGCAAATATAGCATGTGTGCGTGTTTTCAGATTCAAACAGATACCGGGTGTCGATGTGCTTACAGTGAACCACAGCGTGTGATGCGTCAACGTGTTTGAGTGGTTCAGTGCAAATATAGCATGTGTGCATGTTTTCAGATTCAAACAGATACCGGGTGTCGGTGTGCTTATAGTGAACTACAGCGTGCGATGTGTCAACGTGTTTAAGTGGTTCAGTGCAAATATAGCATGTGTGCGTGTTTTTAGATCCAAACAGGTATCGGGTGCCGGTGTGCTCGTAGTGAACTATAGTGAATGGCGTGCCGTGTGTTTGAATGGTTCAAGGCCAGTGCGGTGCACGTGACAGTTTCAGACAGATATCAGTTGCAAGTATGTTCACCGTTAACTATAGTGTACAGTGCATCAGTGTATCTAAGCTAAGTAGTTAAAGAATGTGATTGGCTATGGCAGTTTTATATTCTACATTGCGAAAAACAAAAAAAATAGAGGAGGAAATGTTACCTCGGAAGCGCTGAAGGACAGGTGAGATGTAGGCTCACGCAGGAGAAGCTCTGGTGGCATTGCCCTGTCAAAGCTCCAAAACTGGCGAAGTCCATCGGGAGGCAAGACATGGATCGCCGGCCGGTAAGTCGCCGGGTCAAATGGACGCACACTCAGGGGGAGAAGCTCGACCCCGGGATCCATCTCGTGATCCGGGGGAGTCCCGCCCTGTGGGATATCATCCGCCATATCAAAGGTGACGAGAAAATGGTCGGAAAAAGAAAATAAAGCTAGAATACGAAGGGTCAATGAAAAGTCAACCCCCGGGAGGGTGGAAAATGGCCGGAAAAGCCGGAGTATGGGAAATGTGGAAAAATTAAGAAAAACTTGGGGGGAACAAACCCCAAGAGGCGGAAATCGAAAAGGAAACACCGAAACAAAGAAATGTTTGGATGAAAATGTTCGAAACGCGAGGGAGATCGCGAATCGGACGATGGAACGGGGGCGAAAACGCGAGAAAATCGAGGAATGAAGGAGGGAAAAGTGCTCTAGAGAGAGAAGGAAGTATTTTCGACTAGAGAGGAATGAGAAAAATAGGGTTTGAAACCCTATTTTAAAAGACCCAAGCCAAAAGGACAAAACTGCCCCGAATCAGGCATTTTTGGCCGGTCAGCTACATTTTTGGCCAACCGGCCAAATATTCGGCCGGTGATGTTTTTTGGTGGCCGGTGGGTGGCTGATGGCCTTCCCATGTGGCCAGTGATGCTCCTACAACCTTTTTTAGGTCAGATGAGTGGTTTGGAGTCTTCATTGCTCAAGATAGTACAAGAAATGGCATCTCCGAAGCTCAACCGGCCTCCGTTTTAACCCCGGACCACGTCTTCGGCACGTGGTACTCGAATTCGTGCAAGGTGTATCCTCTCCGTATCCTTTTGTCTTTTGCAAAACCCGAAAGTTGCCCCTTGTGCATGTATCATTTTATCGCACTATCTCGTGCAATCGCGTTGTCTAACGCATCGCGCTATGTTGCACATCTCATTGCATCTTACATGCATTCAACCGCACTGTCTAGCGCACCGCACTCTCTTGTGCACTCGCGTTGTCCAACGCACCGCACTGTGTTGCGCATCTCATTGCATTTTGCATGCATTCAATCGCGCTATTTTGCGCATCACACCATCCTGTGTACTTCACGGTCTGGCGAGACCTTAAACCCGCTTGGTCTGACGAGACCTTAAAACCGCTCGGTTGCATTGTCATGCATTTCAAACTCGCATGCATTGTCATGCATTTCAAAGTCACGCGTTGTCACGCGTTCTAAGTTTATTTGCATTGTTACGCATTTCCCCAGCGTACGGTCTGGCGAGACCTTAAACCCGCTTGGTCTGACGAGACCTTAAAACCGCTCGGTTGCATTGTCATGCATTTCAAACTCGCATGCATTGTCATGCATTTCAAAGTCACGCGTTGTCACGCGTTCTAAGTTCATTTGCATTGTTACGCATTTCCCCAGCGTACAATCTGGCGAGACCTTAAACCCACTTGGTCTGACGAGACCTTAAAACCGCTCGGTTGCATTGTCATGCATTTCAAACTCGCATGCATTGTCATGCATTTCAAAGTCACGCGTTGTCACGCGTTCTAAGTTCATTTGCATTGTTACGCATTTCCCCAGCGTATGGTCTTGGAGACCTTAAATCCTTGGAAGGTGCAAGACCTTTGGTGCATTGGTGTACACGGTTCATTTGCATTGTCATGCATTTCAAAAGCCACTCGATACCACGCATTGTAACACATGCATATGTCATGTATCTCATTGTAAATCATGCATATGTCATGCATCATTGTAAACACATGCATATGTCATGCATCTCATTGTAAATCATGCATATGTCATGCATCTCATTGTAAATCATGCATATGTCATGCATCATTGTAAACACATGCATATGTCATGCATCTCATTGTAAATCATACATATGTCATGCATCGTTGTAAACACGTGCATATGTCATGCATCATTGTAAATACTGCATAGGTCATGCATTTCAAAAAAAAAAAACAAAAACAAAAAGAACACACATAAATCATTCTAAATACTGCATATGTCATGCATCCAAGCCAAAAAGCAAAAAAATATTGCATATGTCATGCATTTTTTGTAAACATCCATTCCAGTGCATATTGCATTGTAGCTTGCATGCATTCATTGCATCACCCCCTCCATCTATGGCTTGCACCTTTCCTTGTTGAGCTTGGTTTGGTATGTGCTCATACTTTTCACGTTGAAGCACAGTTCTACATGTGTACGCGCCTATTCCTTGATGAACTTGGTTTGAGGTTGGTGGCACCTTTTCTGTGTTAGACATGGTTCGTTTGTGTACATGCCCTTCCTAGGCAAGATTTGGTTTGGCCTGCGTGCCTTATCCATCGTATCTATCCATTCTAGTGCATATTGCATTGTAGCTTGCATGCATTCACTGTATCACCCCTTCCATCTTTAGACTTGCACCTCTCCTTGTTGAGCTTGGTTTGGTATGTACTCATACTTTTCACGTCGAAGCACAGTTTTGCATGTGTACGCGCCTATTCCTTGATGAACTTGGTTTGAGGGTGGCGGCACCTTTTCTGTGTTAGACATGGCTTGTTTGTGTCCATGCCCTTCCTAGGCAAGATTTGGTTTGGCTGCATGCCATATCCACTGTATATATTACATTGTAGTGTAATTTTTTTTGCATCCAGCATTAGGATCGTTGTTCTTTCCCCAGCGGGTCGTTTCCCCACTTATGTCATTCCACCCAATACTTGTTCCCGCGTCCGTCTACATCACTCATAGTTCTACATGTGTACGCGCTTTGAGGGTTGCGGCACCTTTTCTATGGTAGACGAACTTGTTACTTCCATCAATCTGTTTGACATTTGTGTGGTTTTGAACCACTCATGATTGGATCATGATTCGAATGCATTGCATATCTTTTGCATTGTTTCAATTACATTGCATTTTCATTTGCATTATTATACATAGTTTTGAATATATTACATATCATTTTGCATTCATTTTGCATCTTATGCATGTTGCTAACAATATTGTATCTGTTAAGTTTGCTTTCTTTTCAAGCACGATATTGTATATACGGTTCATTTAAGGCTAGTGCAACTAGACGAACCAGGCAGGTGTTGTATCCTCCGAGTGAGACGTATCGAGAATTGCATAATTCTCTTACATCCTTTCTGCATTGTAGTATAGTTTGGTGTATGCTTGCTTAGAACTGTCGCATGTTATGCTTCGTTACAGCTTTCTTTGCACGATTATAAGTTATGCCCAGCTCTGTGCATTGTCTTGCATTTTGCCCCTGCCTTCGGGCGCAGACAAAGTCTTCGGCCTTGTCAAAAATGAGTCGTCTCTGGGCTTTGACATTCACTCCCGTCACTTTGTGAATTTCGAGTTCTATCAAAGAGGGGTAACTGTAGATACCCCATTTTTGACCGTCCTCAAGACTTGGACGTCACCGGTTGAACACTCGGTGATTACCCATGTTCGTGTTCGTCTTGAGCTCCCGAAGGTCTCGGCTATGCGCCTTGCCTCAGGATCTCTCGACTCGACTATTTCGTGTCTGGTTTTGCACCAAACACTTGTGCTTTGCCTTGGAGGGGTAGGGAATGGCTTGTGGGCCATCCCCACACTCCACCGGCCATGGCTTGAGGCCACCGGCTGTGTTTTGTTGCCATCGGCCAAATGTTTGGCCGGCCGACACTCTAGATGGCCGGCCGGCTATCTTTTTTTGGTCAATTGCATCTTTGGCCGGCCGACTACTGTGCATTTGCTTTTGCAGATATTTTGGTGCAGCTGGCATGCACTTGGCTCCCCTCCATACACATATGGAGGGATCTCTCTCTTTAGAAGCTTGTCTTGTAAGCTTACAATACTAAAAGCTCTATAAAGAGGAGCCTTCTCTCCCTTTTTGAGGGGTTAGACATTTTTTTAGACAGCCTCTTTTAGGGTTTGAGTTTTAGGGTTAGAGTTTGTTCATATCCTACCTCTATGTCTCTCTCTTGTGTGTGTTTTGTCTTACTTTTGCTCACAAACACCCACCATCACACCATCCCTTGGAGCTGAGGCCCTTGAGGGTTGTTTTGGAGGTTTTAGACTGATTTCAACCTAAAGAAGCTGCTGGAGCTCCATTGGTGAAGAGGGTCTTCAAGGGTAAGAAGCTTGTCCCTTTATTCCCCATTTTTCCACACTCTTTTTACCTACCTTGCAGCTGTTTTTGAGCTTTGTGTATAACATATAAAATTTTTGTTTTTTAGTGCTCTAAATAGTTGGTTAAGGTTGCTTTAAGCTTTGGGGTTGTTTGACCCCTCTTAAGGCTTGTAAGGCTCCATTTTGTGCCATTTTGAGTGAGCTTCGGGACCATTGAGTTTGGGCATCCTCACCACTGAAATCTTGAGGGATTTCAGAGATGAGGATGGTGCCTTGAGGTCCTAGGAAGGAGAGGGCCACCCCCTCTCCTTGTTGTCCTTGAAAAGGACCATTTTTGCCTCTTGAGAGAGCACCATGTTTAAGTGTGTGTTGGCCATGCCTTAGTTGATTTTCATGCTTATTATGTCATGATATGCCTCTGTTTTTAGTTGGTTTTGGTACACCATGCTTGTTTAGCATACATACCTCGTAATGCCATGATTTGCCTCAATACATGCATAGCATTTAGACTACCATGCTTTTGTGTTTTGGCCAAGCTTTGAGAAGCTTACATGCATGTTTTGATGTGCCAAGGGACTATTTTAAGTCATTTGAGTCATTCATGCCCCGCTTTGTATAGCTACCATGTAATCCGTCTTGTATGCCTTAAGCTTTGGCCCTTCTAGCATGCCATCCTTGCTTTGTTTCAGTGGTTTGGAACCACTTGCCTTGTTATTACAGACCTCAGGATGTTCCTATATGCTCACATTTGATCCCCCTTTAATGTGTTTAAAGGTTGTTGCCTTATGCCTTTTGTTTAGGCCTTGGAGTATGCTTGCATTTTTAGACCACTTAGACGCCATTTAAGTACATCCTTAGCTTTGTTTAGGTCTGCATTAGACCTATTTTAAGTCCCCTTGGCCTTGTGAGGCTTGGTTGACTTAGCCTTGGTTTAACCCCCTATGGCTTGCTTTAAGTTTTGGACCTTGGTTGCTTGCCATGCTTGTCTTGTTCATTTGATTTGGCATCATATTCAACATGATTTCAGAGCTTTTCATTGCATGCTAATTGTCCATGTTTGCATCTTCTTAGGTGTGCTTAGAAGTTGTACTTTATGCTTGAGTGTTGGTCCATGTTTTCATGCATGTTTGTATATCAATTAGCCCTCACTCCCTAGCATCTTGGCCACTGTTTTGGGCTTAGTATAGAGCTGTCCAATTAGTGTAAGTCCCTCCTTTGCATGTTGTTGCATGCACTCCTTGTATGTTGTAGCATATCGGTGAGTTGTTGCATGGTTGGACTTGCATGTTTGAATAAAGTCACATGTTGGATTGCATACTTGAACACCCACATTGCATCTTGCCTACTTGTAGATTGCATCGCTTCATGCCTTTCATGCTTCTTTACTTAGGATGTGTGCCTAACATGCTTTGCTTGCTTGCATTGTCCATGTTGCATACTAGTTCGCATGCTTAGATTGCATTGCGTTGGCATGTATGCTTGGCCTCTTGAATTGCTTGTGATAGAGGTTAAGCCCCATTGTTTGATTATGTGCATTGCATTCCATATTAAAATGCACACTTGATTCTTTGGGCCATCATGCATGGAAATGCGTGATTGGTGGTTCGAGAATCGAGGCCCATGTCCCTTTGAGTCATAAACATGATAAGGGATGTGATTGGTACATACATTGCTTGAAATGCATTGCCATGCCGAGTCTTGCCCTCTGCTGCTGTCAAACATAGATTCTGCAGGAAGATTTGGCCGGCCGACTATCTTCATTGCCGACCGGCCATCATTGTTGGCCGATGGATCAAATTTGTCGCCAGTGACCATTCTATATGGCCGGTGGTGTTCTCCTTCAGCCGATGGTGTTTCCTAGTATCCAGAGAGCAAACCCTGAGACTTTGGCGATCATCGTGAGCGAGCAAAAGAAAACAGAGGCATCTTGAGCATGGCAGTGGATTTCCGGGCAAAACCAAGCGCGCATGCATTGAGCCCTCTGCTGAGGCTGTTGTTTACTACTTTCTTAGATTAATTAATTTGCTTAATTAATTTAATGGTCTGTAATATTTAATTAGCTTGTCAGTTAGTTAAATTGTATTATTCTTTTGGTCCCTCCGAGTGAGGGCGTATTTGTAATAAGTGTGGGTGCATGTGTGCATGTCTTCTAACCCCCACTTCTTTCTCTCTTTTACTTACCTTCTTTGATGGTTAGTATTAGGGCATATTTACTTTAGCACACCTTATGCTACGCATGCGTGCATCATTCATCAGTATTGCATGCACCGGGCTTGGCACATCATGCTAACTGCATAAGTATTTCAAATTTAACTTGAATACATGCTATCTGTGCATTTCACATGTCATCCTTAGACTAGCCGAGCCTACTCTAGTGACATTCCGTATGTGTTGCATTAGGCATTTAAACATGGACTAGGATCATGCATGATTACTAACTAGTTTCTGTTTTGGCACGGAGTACTAGGCAAGCCCTTTATGCTTTTGCATACCGCATGCGTGTGAGTGTTGCCATAACAACATGATTACCATGAGGCTAGCTGCTTATGTGATATAACTGCTTGAGTGCCTGTAGATGGAGGTTGAATTACCTAAATTGGAATAATGCATTAAAACTATGAGTTTTAAGCCCACTTGAGGGTGGCAAAACCTGCATTTTAGCCTACTTGCGAGTAGCAAACCATTTTCAAAACAAACATGAAATGTTTTGTTCCAATTTAGGCGATTCGGTCTATACTTGTTTGCTGCGCTTATAACATAGTAATTCTAGGCTAATAACCGGAATAAGGGCATGTAATGTTTTCAAAACAAGATATCATGGTTAGTAGAGGCCGATCTTCGGATTGGGCGAGAGGGGGTGCTCATAGCTGACCTTCCCCAATCGTACCCAAGCTCCCGAGCGAGGCAACTTTGGTGATGACGGACACGTGGCCTTTGGCACCAAGTCAGGGTTTCCTAAATTCCCCCATAAAAAATATTTAGGTGGCGACTCTGTATCTGGGGAAGCAGTCCATGTTTGGCACTTCTTTCAAAATCTATTTTCTCAAAACGATTTGCCAGATTTGGACTCTTTGGTTCAGATTAAGAACCGTGACACAAATCGAGTCCGAACTGTAGCGAGGTCCCCCCGCGGGCTTGTTACACCTTCTCTTTCGATAAACCCTTTCGAGGCATTGGAAAGGGCCTTCCCTACCCTAGCCACGGGAGCCTTGGCTTGTTGGTTAAGGGGTTTGGTCAGCTACAAAATACCTACAATGAGGGAGAAAAACTGAGATAGTAGTACAAGTTTGGGAACTTCCAAAGACGTGGAAGCCGGTGTTGATCTAGCTTATCTAGTTGGTGGAGTTGGACCAGTAGCTGTAGCATAATAGTCTAATTAGAAAAATGTGCTCTTTTGTTAAGAAGGGCTTCAAAAGGTTGATTTTAGGCCTCTTCGATTCCCCCTTTCTTCTGTTTTTGGTTTCACCCTTTTATGGACTTACCAGCTTTTTTTGGAGCTAGATCTATTAGTGACTCGTACTGTGTAAACGAACTTCAAGTCTTAATTGTGTACTCAACAGGAAACGTCACAGCCTAGGTTTGGGCCACCTCCGATGTCGATCTGCAGTAATAATTTTCGAAAGTAGTTTTCCGAGGTAGGTTTTATTTTAACCTAGAGCGATTTGCCTGCTTCTTTCTAGGCTATAGTTTACCTGTATCATGCAAATGTCCAACACTTAGGTGCTTTCTAAGATCATCCTATATGAAAGATGTATGACATGTGTGGCTAATGAATGACTTGCATGGTATGCAATTTGAACGTCCACAGAGTACAAAAGGTAAGACCTAATAAGGGAAATGAGCTTAGCACAACACGATATGGGAGGATAGAAACCTAATCCTAAAAGGAGAAACCCCATCACTGAACAATCATAGGAATAGAAGAAATAGGTTCAAACCAAGTGACAGAACTCTCTATGAGTTGGGCTACATAAAAGATCCTATTCTAAAATGGATGTAGCTTAACTAAAGCCCAATCTAGGTTGAACTCTATGGAATCTAAGCCTCACTACCCTCTTAGAGCGTTACAAGGAATTTTGGGCCTAATGACAAGAGTTTAAAGTATGGGTTAAACCATAGGTGAAAGATAGCCTACACAAGCTAGGCCTAACACAAGGCCCCATATAGATTCAGCTTAGGGGTTTATGAGAGATTGATTGATGGACCTAAGCTAAACTTATAAGATTGAACCTAAACCAAAGCCTATAGACTGAATTAGGAGAGCAGAGGTTTAATCCAAGACCAGAAAAGCAAGCTATATCGAAGCCCAATGCCAAGTAAAGCCCTAGACGAAGAAATTGGGTTCAACTAAGCCCTTAACCCAACATGAGGTGGAGCCTTAACCCGACACAGGGACCCTATTAGGATAGTGGGCTTAGTCAGTCTAACATAGGTTGTCAACCAAAAAGGAGAAGTTCCCGTGATTTAAGGTTTATATCCTACCCTAAGACGAGAGGATTGGGCTTAGAACAAGACCCATCGGTGGATAAGATCACATCTTCATGACAAGAGGTGTACACGTTAGGCCTCACTCAGGGTAATGGGCCAAACCTAACGAGTCCAAGCAAATTGGATCTTATTGTATGAAAAAACCACAGATTGGGCTTAATTCAAGGCCCAGAAAAGATGGGTTGAATCCATAAACCGCTCCGTGGGGTCCAATGACTCTTAGAATGGCTTAGAATTGCACACAATTGCTATAACTTGGGTCTAGTCATAATCCTTATGGGCTCAAGTCGTATTGGATCCTAAGTCTCACACATCGGGCTTAATTCAAAGCCCACAACCAATGGAAAAGCCTACAACTTGATCATGCACTTACACACCAACACTAGGCTCTATTCGAAGGTCTCGACCAATTGGGCTTAATTCAAAGCCCTTCCCTATTTATTCTAAAGGTCCTTCTTTTCCCTTTGTAGACGGCTAAGCGCGCTCTTTCTCTTCAACTTGGCAAAAAGCCCTTTCCTTTCCGTCATTTGACTTCACGTATTAAGTAGGACTCTTGCTCCTGGGCTACACATTCTACATTTACAGTTGACAAACAAGTTTCCCCAAATTAAGTTTCCGAAAGAGGAAGGGCCCGAGAGATTGGCTACTACTTTCTACTTCTACAAAAGGAGGAGATTACTTTTTTACTTATGAAAACAGAGTCAAAGTAAGGATGAAATCAAGCTTAGCAGAGTAAACCACTCTATCGATATAGAGAGCACTCTAATAAACAGAAAAAGGCTCGAGAGACCTGAACTTGTAGAAAAGAAGATAGTAATTTGGAAAGGCTAATCTGGAAGAAGATCAGGTAGGTGATTGATTGTCAAATTCGGATAGAGCTCTACCACCTTATGCCACTGCGTGGACATCTGCCTCGCCCGCTAACCCTTGCTGTTACCCAAGCTTGGAAGTCGATGTTGCATCGAGCAAGTGAAGTGAAAACTTTCGAGTAGAGCTTTCAAGGATCTCCATTCATTCGCAAGTCACCTTCCTCTCTGTAACACTTAGTCTAGTATCTCAACCAGGTCATCTATGTGAAACGAAACTGGCACACTTTAGGAAGTTTGAACAAGAAGAAATGCATATGGTAAAAAAACTCCCCAGGCTTGGATTCTAGCTTTGTCCGAATTGGGCAGAAGCTAGTCCTGCTAAGACGATACACATGTTAATCGAGATAGTTAGAATGAAGACTTGGTTCCTATCTATGGAATATAAAAAAGACTTTCTGCACCGTATGGATGAGCGATCTTACTCATATTCATTGATACGGGAATTTCAAGCAAACAAACTGATCCTGCTAGATGAGCAATGTGGTTAATAATTACAAAGCATGTGCATAGAAGCGAGGGGAGTTGGACGGGGATATAGGTTTAAATATCCTCACCGGCCAACTGATTCACGGCTTGTCGGATGAGTTCAATGCATACTATTTTATTCCAAGAGCCAATGTTCGAATACCAAGTGCTACTGAGTCTCGACTATCTGCTGGCTGGAACTCAGGCGCATGCCCTCCCTTGAATGCCATTCTCTATTGAAAACCTGTCCTTAAGGAGGGTACTGCCACTGGTTTGGAGATACTTTCTCTAAACGAGCTCTTTACTAAGAAAAAGGACAAAGGCGAAGAGCAGGTCTACTTAGCTGGGTATAGAGGGAGCAGTAGATCATCGATTGAAGAGCCAGCAAGTCAAACTTATTCGTAGAAAACGGGTTACCGGTAGATGGCACTTAAGAGCGCAAATGGCCAAATGTGCAGGATCCCATGGAAGAAATTAACCTCTTGGATTGAAAAAAGGTTCCTTTCACGTAACACGTCGTCCATTCGGCCGGAAAAAAGAAGTGATGCCCGCTAACTCGGCTCGTTCTTCGAGCTGGAAAGGGGGCCAAAGAGGAGAAAGCATGCTGACTCAAGAACTCATTCGTCCTTGAGCTTCAACTTGCTGACTTGGTTCCTTAAAACCTATTTCTCTGACTTGGTCTGCTCTCCTTACCTCAAAGTAGGTGTTTCACTTTGGTGCTATCCTTCTCTTTGACTCTGATCTCCTCTTTCCTGCTCCATACAGATCCGATTTTGAGGGCGAAGTCAGCTTTCTCATCCACCGGGCAAGCGGGTTCCACGGGTTAGGAGGCTATCTTTAAGTGATAGGGGGGCCCTCATTTCATGTAACGCAAAGGAAAGCAGTGGTTGTTCACTCACTCAAGTTAGGGATGCAACGAAACCGCAGAACTGAAAACATATATCCAGAATAGGAGGAAAAACAAGCAGCTTCGGACCCCGGGGCATATACCTAGATGGCATCTACTAATGTGTTACCACCAAACATAGATCGTTTCATTCCCATCTCCTTCGGCCACTAAAGCCTTAAACCACGATCTCTCTTATCCATCCGATCAGTGAAGAGTACCACCTATGCCCGAAAGAGATAGAAGTCCTCGCTAAATGATAGAAGGAGTTTGATGCTCTCCTACGCCGGGTTCGACCGCTGTTAATAAGAGGAATGACTTCCTTTCCTCGCAAGAACCGGCCGATCAATCCATTCTATTTAGTCCATTCAGTACTGTCTAGTCCCTTTTCGGATATCGGGTGGTCGAAGGGAGGTGAACTAGAGGTTCTTCAAAGGATGACATATTGTAGCTATCTCTATCAGAAGGCAACCATCGAAAGTTTCATAGAAGAAAAGGTGGAGGAATGAACTCTCATTTATTCGAATCCCTCCCGATCCAAGAACTGCCCTGATGGTAAGCTTGATAAGTCGAATGCGAGGGATTGAAATACCCGTCTTCGAACCACAACTTACAACATAGGGCCTCCACCGATCATGAGACGTGATCAGCTCTACCTGAAGAGGCTTGTCCAACCGATCCTTCCCCCCCTTAATAGGCTGTTTATTGAAACTGGAATTCAATAAGTTAAGTATAGTACGCAAGGAAGGACCTATTTGAAATGAAGGTAATGGCTGGCACATAGGGACATCGGTTTAAGCTCTCTCAATGGGTAGCTCATCTCATTGGCTAGCTAGCTCATATAGAATAGGTCTTTGGCTTGCTCCTATCCGCTCTTTGGTTATCTATCGGAAAGGGGTGTAATCTTTCCTTTTTGTCCACAAACAAATTATTTCTATTTATTACCACGAATCTCTGTAACTATGGCAAACGGTCAAAGCATTCTGATAAGGGAAGAAGATACGTAAGCCTCTTTTGTCTCTTCAAATAGGCTTTCTTTGAAGGCGTAGGTGTCTTTTAATTTGAAAGTAGTCGGTGCTTTTCCATTTGATTTACAATCCCTTTTTTCTAGTTATGCAGTTGATGATCGGATATGAAAGAACTAATATACCTTCTATAAATATAAATAGAAAGTGGCTGCTTTCCGGATTCACAACTTGAGGTTGTAGGTAACCTAAGTCCAGTCTGATCTAAGGGAAGCAGTCCTAAGTCAGTAGCAAGTACACCACTCTGAGAGCCCAGAAACAAAGATCCCATCCCATACCCAAGAAAAAAAAAAAGTCTTCTCACTTTTCAGAGAATGTGTAAGCACCCTAGAGTAGAGGGGGAGGCCCATTTCCTAGCCAAGTTTTAAGCAGAGCAGCACCATCATAGTCCAGAGCAGTACCTCTCTCTATGGGCTCGAGGCAAGACAAGCAACCCGCTTCGCTTCCTTCATCTCATTATAGGGAAGGATAGGACCTCGGTCGGTTCCAAAGGTGAGGAAGAAGTGCCATCTGCTTAATCGGAAGAATCCGCTGAGACAAAAGCATTAGCAGAGGCTGAATCAGCTGCATCAACAAGCAAATGCCTTTCTTAGAATGGTTCGGAAACCCAGTGAGAATCGCCTTCTCACCTCGAATCCTAAGATCTAGGGAGGTTGGCTAGAAAGAGAATTTCCAAATCTAAAGAAGAGGCTGAAGCATCAGAATCCGCTGAAACAAAGGCTGAGAAAGCCAATAGCGGGGCTTTTAAGCCACATCACGCTTTTCTAGGAACCGATCAAAAGCTGTTTGTTTTTCGTTAAGAGACTTTTTTCTCTAATTCAAACTTCAATCTTGGAGCTAGGGCTTCATTCTATGGGTAAGGTCTAGTTGATAAGCCGCCTACCTCCTTAATGAAGTTACATTACAGAGGGGCCTCCCGAACTCAAGTTGCTTGTGCCTACTGTTACCTACCGTAGGACCTTCGTCCCCGAAGCGAAGAAAGAGGAGACCTTTCTCCTGTGTCGAAGGTTGGGTGTTAATGAAAATCACACTTTTTCATTATTTTATTTTACGGATAGACATAAAAGAAAAGGGTAAGATTTCAAAAAGCTATTTACGTAGGAGAATAAGTCATTGCTTGCGGCTTCCCACTTTCAATTAGAAAGGCAGGGCATCTTTCTGTTGTCGGTTAGGTTCACCTTAAAAGTGAAATAGGGTAAGCTGCTAGCCCTAACCGAACTTTCGGGTATCTATAAGTCCGACGAAAGACAACCCGCTTCTCAAAGACGAGGTTCTAAAAGAAAGCAAGCGGTGCACTTAAATCTAAATAGGGTGCTATGGGTGAGAAAAAGAAGATCTAGACAAAAGACCTACTCGATGGAATTAGCCAATGTGTGCTCCTAAAGTTAGAAAACGTCCCGGCAAGAGCTATCAGAATTCATCCCAGAAGGAAAATGACCCTTTCTCTTATGCTTGCATTCGCTATTCCTATTCTGCTAAATTTTATGCCTAGCCCCGTCAGCTACGCTTTGGAATTGAACTACCCAAGCAGACCAGCCCTTCCCGAGAAAAGCCAAAAGCGAAGGAGTTTTAGTAAGTAAGAAGAAGATTAATGATTTATGAAACATACTATTGACAACATGAATCCGCCTAGCAAAAAAGAAGACTCTAGTTTCATCTCTTAATTACTTGATCAAGATGGTGCAATCGATTGAAGATTGAAGACCGAGCACTTAATGTCTAGATTGAGATCGAGATGAAGCTCCAAGTCATGTAGGTTCACGAGAAGGACGTTTGTTTTCTACCATAAACAGAGGAGTTCGGTTGCATTTACTAGGAGAAATCTTTCTCTCAATCGCTGGCAGTTGGACTAGGAAAGGCAAGAGTGAGCAGCCACACCGCGATAAATGATGTCATGATAGGCTTTCCATAACCATCTTTCCCAACGTTGGTAATCAAATCCTTTTTTCAGTCTTACAGGCAAACACTCGATCACTGTCCTCTGGAACTTAAGATAAAAAGAAAGCAGTGAGTAGTAACTAGAGCCCACGGCAGGTGCCGCAAACCATAGAGAGAGTTTTAGTTCAGTTCACACCGTCAAGTACTAGTGAAAGTCAGTTTCGGTTAGCAGAGCAGCTGGAAGTCGAGGATTACTTTTAAGCAATAAGTAGGCGCAGTTGGAAAATGATGCGCTCAAGCCTTTATGGAGAAATAGGTAGTAAAGAAACTCTTCTTTGCGGTGAGCGGTACATCTAAGTTCCGGGAGTCGCGGATCCATTTTGATTTCGGTAGTGGAAGACGAGATGTTGGCCTATCGAAAGTGAAGCTACAAAAATACAATCCGATTCTCGTTATTCAAGCGGTATCCAAATAGTACTTTCAAGGAAGCCCCTTAATGAAAGCCGGACCTGAAGAGACGTAGGCCGAGACTAGAGTCCGATCCGAACCTTCACTTTCACCCGAACCCTCGATGTTTAGTAAGGAACAACCAACATGTGAATGCGAGTTTGAAGGTTTTTTTTTTTGCTTACGATCAATCTAGTAAGCACTTTTAAGCCCATAGTGGGGCTTTAGGTTCAGACTGAAATCTTTGTCTTTCTAGGCGTTAGTCGAAGGAGGAGAGTGAAGCGACAAAAAGAAAGATAAGGGGGGGCGGTAGACTAGACAATATGTCAAGAGGTTGATAGTCGAATAGGTAGAGAGAAATTTGACTCGTGATTTTCAATCAAGGAATGGTTCCAGGACCATGGGAAACAGGAATGGAGCTTTCAAAGGCAGGCGTACATCCATTACGCACCGACTCTCACATGGTGGCAGCGTGTGGGGTTTGTTCCATGGATTAAACTACGTTGTCTGGTTCAATCGTGAATACATACATAGGTGGGCCTTGATTTGTGCTTAAGGGGATCTCTGCTGCAAATTCTTGCACGTAATGTGATCCCAGATGAGATAGAGTGTCCGGCCATGGATCAGCCCCTATTAGTAAAGGCAAGATCTGTAGAAGCCCTTTTCTTTTCGGATAGAGAGTTGGGATCCACTTCGCTGGTGAACCCTTCAAGGTAGGTACAATGCGAGTCAATCATTCTTCTTCCAGACCTACATGTTTGAATGATCATGAGCTCTACCCGGTTGATTAGTTGCGTGGGTCAATTCATCATATCTTCCTTTCAATCAGCTCGCTAATAGAACAATTTCATATATAGATTGTTCGAAGCTTCAGTGGTATATCTGCTTCGATCAGTGGCCGAATCCCAATCACACATGAGAGATGGGAAACTGACCTTCTAGCCCGCGGAAAAGGCCTTTCCGGACGTTCTTGAAATCTACGCACACCCTAAGTTCAA
The DNA here is from genome assembly GCA_025200525.1 of Camellia lanceoleosa. Taxonomy (NCBI): domain Eukaryota; kingdom Viridiplantae; phylum Streptophyta; class Magnoliopsida; order Ericales; family Theaceae; genus Camellia; species Camellia lanceoleosa. The sequence goes on from CM045765.1 coordinate 9,401,280, forward strand.
CTTCCGCCAACAAGCAACAGATGGAGCAACGGGCATTGATAGCAGAAAGGGCAGCCTAAGAAGGAAGCCAAAAAATGTGAGCACCTAGCCCTTTCGTTATATAGAAAGGTAAGGCCAGCTTTTTGGCCGTATCTTGCAGGCTTGGGAGGTCAGAGATCACTTTTTGGAAAGCGGTTCAAGTATCGGTTTTAATTCAGTGGTAAACTAAACATTCTTTCCGTTCCCTTGGTTTCAGGTAGTCGATCAACAGTTCCGGCTTTTGTTTGTGATCCAGCTCCGAGGGTTGTAGAAGAAACTGCTTCTTGCGATGCGTTCTTACAGGGCTTTTCGTTATAGGCTTAGACATTCTATCTTTGTCTTGTGGGAAGGGACGACTTAGAAAAGAGAATGTCTGGTTTCGGGAAAACAAAGTCCACTCGCTTTTCCTGTTTTTTCTTCGGGCAAGTCCATCCACTCGTAGAATCTTTCCTGAAGCAAATCCCTCAGTCGTCCTCGAGGGATTTGCTTTAGCATCGGTTCAACATTCACTCAACTATGCTAGGAATTAAGAACATTTATTCATTTAAGGTAGCAAGACGTTCTCAATGAACTTAAAGTTTATTCACTTCACTTTAGCAAGGAATGGTTACCACAACTTGTAAGGCCACCGTTTGACCTTATGGTGTAAGAATTCTGCCATATAGTTGGTTATAAGTTGGTAAGGCTTTCCAGGATGGATCAAAAACCATCTCCATGTTAAGCGGGATAGTATTGACCCAGGGTAAGTAGCGATCGATTATCGAGCTTCCTTTGATTGCCACCTTAGTTCTCCTATTCATTGACTGACAAACTTATGGATCGATTGATCAAGAGAGCTAAGACTCTACAGGTGCACTTTCTTCAGTTTTAAAAAGTACTGGGCTATTCAATCCTGCTTCAGGTTTGTGTTTGAAAAGAGGAAAGCCCCATCCCAAGTTAGAGGGACTCTTTGAAGAGGGGAAATGCAAGGAATTAAAGGAAAGGGCATATGATGGTATAAGGCCAATGGTGCGGATCTGCTCCTAGATAAGCGGTCGGGCCTGACTGCGTTCACTGAGCTCTTAGCTTTGCTCCTGGTGGTGCGCTTGGCTAAAGGTAGATAATAGGTTCTATGAACGAACTACATAACTACAAGAGTAGACTACAAGCAACCTGAATAACCAATTTAATAGATAGAGAAGCTTTCCCTCTGGTTTCTTTCTCATGAGCTAGGTTTAATAGATAAGTGCAGATCTGGAGCCTCCCTCCTCCAGCTTCTTTCTTTCTCCTACTACTCTTGAAAAAGGCGGGGGTACGGTTTTTAGGATCAAAATGGATCGCCCCTGCCCAACTGAAAGTTGAGCTAAGGAGTCACCAACCCAAGGGTTGTAGAAGTACAGGGTTGTATAAGTAGAGGATATGTTAGGACAAGGCGAAGGGTAGTTCCCTAACTGAAGGTCGCAGTTATTGCGACTTCTTCCTACGATTCTTTTTCTCATATGAGCTCCGTCTTCTTGTAGAGAACTACGGAATGTGAGTCCTGCCTTTTTGTTTGTCACTAAGCGTGCCCCATTCCCTGTGCTTCCAGCTCAATAAGAAGGTCTTTTTCTTTGGCGTCCTTTATGCTCCATTTCCTAGATGGAGCTCTTTCCGGAAGTCGTTGTTTTGTTTTAAAGGATTAAACTGGCTCTCCCTTTCCTTGTACGGAAAGTTGGGCTAAGTTGCCCCCAAGCCCCGAGATCCTATTAATAAAAGGGTCGGGTAAGAGGGTCTGGTACTGCACTAGACCCCATGAAGACGCGACTTCCTACGCCAGATCTCTGGGCGTGCTCCTCCGGTGCTCTTCGTTAGTAAGCAGGATACCTTAAGTAAGTGCGCTTCTAGCTCGACAAGTGAGTTTGCTTGCCGGTGAGGACTAGCCTATTTATTCTCTGGAATTCTTAAACCTACATTGTCTTTTTTTCATGAGCAGGCAAGCTGGTGATCCCCCCAACTAATCCCCAGGCACGTGGGGAGGGTGAGTGCATTGACTAAGTGGATATGTCCTATATTAGAGAGATAAGAATCACATATCTATGTGGACTGCCTTTCTTTCCGGAATTCAACTCCGGTTAACTACGATTTCCTAATATTCCTAACAAAGGGGCTACGCGGCCAAAAAGAAAGAAATCCTGCAACCCGAGGATATTGTTAAAGCAGAGTTTTGCCCTGAGCAATGAAGATAGGGAACTTGCCCATTACAATAGCATGAAACCAAAAGCATACAGTTTGTTCTTACGAAGACTAACCGGGGTTTGCAAGGAGGTATACTAGCAGAGCAGGAAGATAGGCAAAGGGGAAGCGGCTAGAACTTCTCCTCCAACGTAGCTGGTAAGGCTATTGAGAAGGCTAGTGTAATACTTTATTGAAGCGGATAAAGCTCAATGAAGATTCTAAACTCATGGTAGCTCAGGAGTAGGAAAAGGTATTACAGAAGCGTGCTTTAGGGACCTTAACACAAGGATGACGATGAGAACAAGGTGGGATCCAAACAGAGGGAATAGAGGATTATGAACACAGTCCTAAAGCAAGTCCCAAGAACGAGGAGAAAGAAGATAGCCAAAAGCCATCTTCGTCTAAAATGGCGCGAGGCAGGTCTTCTTTCCCATCGTGCCCGCCCACCGTCCTCACTCTGCTCGCCTCTGTTATTAATTTCATTAGGTAGGCAGTATCACTCCTTTCGAGATAAGACTCCCTCATGGAGATCACCTCACATAGCTCTGATAGCAAAAGTGAGATGTTCATCTAATCACTACTACCTTACCTACACCCTTACCTCTAACTTCCCCAGGGACAGCTTCAAGAACAACTGTTTCTACTTTCCCACCACCAACTGTCATGGGAATTGGCGAAGCCTTAGCAGATAAGTGCTTTCTACTATGGCCTTACCTTTCTTTAGGCAATTTTGATCACTACCATCTGGTCATTGCTTTTCCTCCCTCTGATTGTAATACGAACTCATGAACTACCTTATCTACTAGTACAAACCCACGGAGCGGTAGGTCGCTCATCCCTCATTTTCTCTCCCGTGAAGTGATTAATCTGGCATTCAATCCCTATGGAAAAGCAAGTCTTCCGATTGGAGTAAACCCCCTGATTGCCTAAGATCTTCCTATATTCAACAACGACCTTACGGTCCCGATGCCAAACGTCACCAAGGACAAGATAATCCTTGAACCATTGTCTAGGCTAAACCCGAGTAAATGCCGTGATCGCTCTGGTGTCAGACGCCCGGTGATGATTATCAAGGCCCTGAACTAACCTCTCTAACCACCGAATCGATGTCACACAGATAATCTCCCCTATCGTGGTTTCGAATCACGCTTTTACTGTTGAAGGAAGAAAGCGTTGATCATAACCACGCTTTTAACCTTTTTTTTTTTTTTTTTTTTTTTTTTTGAGAAAGCGTTGATCAGAAACACGTTTTCAATTTTCAAACCACGCTTTTAAGTGATTTTTTTTTTTTTTTTTTTTGAGAAAATGTGATTTGGAACTACTCTTTCAATGCATATGTAAATTAAATAAATAAAAATAAAATAAAATAAAATACTTAACATTAATTAGTTATAATATCAAGTGGTAATATAGTATTTTTTATTAAATTTGTAGTCTTAAGTTCAACTCGTATCCTATCCTCTTCTCTAACTTTTTTTTTTTATTTTTTATTTTTAATAATTAACTGGACACTTGATATAAAGAGAGACAATTTCAAAATATAAATCTAGGTGCTCACATATATAAAGGAGACTTATACGTAAGTCCTAATAAGTAGGCTTATTATATAATAGTTCCTATGATAATTAATAATATTTTTTATTAAACACCATTGAAAAAATGTCACTAATTATTAATTTTCATCGGCAGTTTAAAAAAATTTTCTCAAAAAATGTCACTAATTATAAATTTTAGCGACAAATTAAAAAAATCATGACAAAAAAATCATTAATTTATAACTTTCGGTGACAGTTTAAAAAATTCATCACAGAAAAATGTTATTAATTGTAAGTTTTATTGACAATTTATAAAAATCGTGAAAAAAAGTTACTAATTGTCAATTTTTAGTGACATGTAAAAAATCGTCACAAAAAATTATTTTTAACGACAATTTTACTAGGACTTATTTTCAATAGGAGTTGATGGGAATTAAATTCAACTATCATGATCTATTGATAGTTTATCCATATATAATAGTATAAATTATTATGTACTTTGCTTGATTCTTTTATTATTATTATTATTATTATTATTATTATTATTATTATTATTATTATTCTTGTTTATTTTCTTCTTATTATTATTTATTGCTATTTATTTATTGTTTTTGTTTCTTTTAATTTCTTTTCTTTATTTTACTTTTATATTTTTATTTATTTATTATTTACTATTTATTATTTTCTGAAAATTGGTAAAAATAAGTTGTTAACACATACTTTGATATGATGAATTCTACTATGATTTTAGTATTTTAGAACTTTCTAATTTTGATAATGTGTAATAATACTATGTTTCTAAAGGAAATCTAAGTTCGTTTTCCTGTCAAATTGACTCGTAATGGGGTAAAATTTATACTACAAATATATTTTAATATTATGCTTGTATTAGTGAATTTTAAAGTTAAAATTCTATTTTTAAATATTTTTGACAAAATTAGGTACATGCTGTGTGATTACCCTAGAAGGCCATACAAAATGAGGTATCAACCGATGTCCCCATTTGTCTAGTGTCTAGTTTTACTTGCGCAAACTAGACAAATAATACTTGAGAACTCATTTTGTACTCAATAAAGTCATGTTGTCAATAAAACAACTTTAAATAGTGATACATTCTAGTCGATGATTTTATTATATTTTGAAAGTTCTATATAATACTGTGCAAATTTACTTTAAATTTATTTTTTATTTATCTTATTTTTTAGTTTTTATTTTTACTTTTGTGCTATGAATAGATTTTTTTTTCTAAAATTCTATTTTAATATAAAATTTTGAATTATACTTATTGATTGAAATTTTTTTAAATTACTATATCTTTACTGGGAATTCTATTTTTAAGAAATTACAAGCAACTTTATTTTAACAATTATATGTAATTTTTTTTTAGATACTTATGTCAAAAATACTATAGATGTTATGTAATTTTTCTTGAGACACTTTTAAATTACTGTAAATACTATTTTACTTTGTAAGATACCTTTTTCTTGATTTAATGTGATGTTACTCAATAAATTAATGTTTTTAATAGCAACTTAAAATGTTGGTACATTCTAGCTGAAGAATATACTACTATATTTGAAAATTCTATTACTGAGAATTGTAAATTATTTTATGTAATAGTATGCAATTTTATTTTTATTTTTTCTTTATTATTATTATTATTATTATTATTATTATTATTATTATTATTATTATTATTAAAATGCTATTAGCTTTGGTGTTGTGAATAGATTTTCTTTTTTTTAAATTCTATTGAATGTAAAATTTGGAATTATACTTTTTTTATCAGCAAAAGGAAACTTTATTGATGGAAAAGAGCATACAAAGTATGGAGATACATCAATAGAGGGGGAGGGAATGCAAAGAGCATCACGGCACACCAACTCGATCCCAACTAGGTTGGCACCGAAAAGGATACGGTATTATTGACTGAAAAGCTTACAAATTAATATATCTTTACTGAGAATTCTATCTTTGAATAATTACATATCACTTTATTTTGAAAATTATATGAGATATTTCTTTAAATAATTATGTCAAAATTACTATAAATGCTATTTTTATTCTATGGGATATTTTTCTTTTGATGTATTTTTGAAATTTCTATATTGATGAATGCGATATACTACATGTAATATAATGATCATGCACGAAATGTGGTGTGATATTTATGTTTATTCCTTCTTGGATACAATTCATATCGGCTCCACTATCAACTAAAGCAATAGCGTCTTTGATTATGAAATCGGGTTTTATCATGAAAGTAATTTTAACATACCATTTCTGGAAATTTACTTGATTAACAAGTAACAAATATTGATCAGATGAAGTTCTAGATTCATCTTTTGATTCAAGTTTTTGTTCAGTTTCTTCTTTCTGTTTTTGCGGCAATTGGGTATGAAGATATTTAATATCCTTAATTGCTGTTGCACTGGCTTTTTGTAGATGTTTGACTTCTGTTTTTAAAATGTTTATTTCCATTTTTAAATCTTGAATTGTTGTCGGTTGTTCTGTAACTGATTTGGCTTGAACTCTATCAATAACATGTTTTAAACTGTAAGAATAATCAAGTATATTAGGTGTTTCTTGTACTGTTTGTTGGTGTTCGTAACACATTTTTAAATATTTTAATTTCATTTGCGGATCTTGTATCTGGTCTGCTACAGCAAGCATATCCCTTTGGGTGTCTGTTAGAACATTAATACTACTGGGTTCTCCGAGGTGTAAACCATTCATTTCAACTATGGATTTCCAGTAATTGATTTCTGATATTTGTTCCTGGTTAGTACTACAAGGACAGGATTCTGTTGGTTCTTCATCACTAGTAGAGGATGTAGAATATAACTGGTTAATTTCATCTTCTGATGGAGATCCATCACTAGATGAATTCTCTTCTGCTTCCAAGGCATTAATTAACTGTTCTTTAATCTTTTCATCTAAAATTAATTCATTAATTTTAGATTTAGCTTTTGATTTACAACGGTTAGCATAGTGTCCTGTTTGGCCACATTTATAACATTTTATTTCTGATTTAGTTTTTCTTTTTCCTGTGGGTCCACTGGTGGAAGGTTTTTTGGAATAAAACTTCCTACGGGGTTTCGGATGGCTAGATTTATGTGATTTTTGGAAAGGTTTTGAAGATTTCTTATGAGATATCTTCCTAGGTTTACTTGGATAGTGGATAGTTGGTTCATAGGCAAATTGGTCACAAAATTCACCTAATTCTTTTCTTCTTGTTAAATTCTGTTGTTTCATCTGGTAATGAAGTTTAAGGTCATTACAAAGAGAGAGACCTTTGTCGGTTATGATGGAACAAAGTTGTCCATAAGTGTACTGTTCGTAAGGGATAGACATCCGGTCATGGCGGTCCCGAAGTTTTTTCCGGACTCGTTCGGCAAAAAGAGTGGGAAGACCATCAATAAACTTGGCTTTCCAATGGGTACTGTTAGCATCAGGGCGTTGCATAACCTTGATGAGAAAGACATCCTTATACCAGCGAAAATGGGTAAGAGAAGGACATCGGAGATTCTGAAGGAGTTCTCGGCTACGATCTTGAGTACTAGTACTGGTGCCCATAAAATGGAGAATAATGGTCTGGATGAGTGTATAAACAAAGATCCCATTTGTTGATCGGTAGTTGGGTCAACTTCAATTTTGACAGAGTTGAGAATTTCTAACTGTTGGGTGGGAGAAATAATATTATCCCACCATCCTTTCAGTTGGCCAGTGAATCCATTAATGATGAATTTGGCAATGGCCTGATCCTGGTTGCTATACTGGCGGCAAACAGTTGCATACATCAACATTTGATGTAGCTTTTTCAGAATACTATACTTAGATTGACCATCGATATTCCATTCGTAAATGGTCTTACCATGATAACCCCCCTGATCATTAGGATAAGTTTCTTCATAAAGAAGATCAGGAGGTGTAGGTCTGGCATAATAACTACGGGTTGGTGGTAAGATGGCTGGGGCAGAGGGAGTATATGAATGAAGTTTATTAACGGATGACGGTTCGTGAAAATTTTGAAAATTCATTTGTATTTCATGTATCTGTTGAGGTGTGAGAGGATCTTCCTCATTTTGAAATTCGATGGGTTCGGATCTCAACATATGGATGGTGCCACTGGAGGATTCGGGAGGCTGTGGTTCTGTTGGTCTAACATTTAAATTTTGCATTCTCTGAAGAAGAGTATCCATAAATTCTGTACTTGGAGCTTTAAGTTTAAAATTAGTTATCTCCAAAGGTGGTTTAATGGATACAGGATGAATAACATATGATCCTGATACTGGTAAAGCGAGGCTTCTATCTTTAAAGGTGGAAACAGCTTCTTCTATTCTGGTTAATTGTTTACTCATAGTTTGACAGATTAAATTAGTGTAATTATGTTGTTTAATTACTAAACCAAAATCTGATAAATTAATACAATCTGGTTTAGAAAATCTTCCTGATTGAGCATCTAGATATGCTGTGGCTACTAAGGGTTGACATGTGGTTTCACCATTAGGAGCTAGTTCTAAGGATTGTGGAGGTGGATGGACAGCGCTAATTACTTGGCCTTCTGTTGTTGTCCAGGTTTTATACTGATCTTCAATAGCAGTTATTTTTGGTTGAGTTTCAGCTTTAAACCATTCTATAAATGGGATTAATGTCTGGTGTAACTCAAGATGTTGATAATATTGAGTTTTATACTGATTTAATTGGTTTGGACTATGGCTTTTAAAATTCCAATCTCTAAATTCCTGATTTTTAGCCTGGTAAAATTCCTGATTTATTATTTTTCTATTTGCACTTCCTGGTGTAAAATCCATTAAATCTCAAAATTCATATCACTGGCCGTTGGGCTATCTGGTGGTTGTACTGGTGTTGTATAGACACCATGGGGTATTCTGTTTCGGGATATTCTAATACCTTGGACTTCTGATGTCATAGGGTCATCCTGCGGATCACTAGAAGGTCTACTAGGTGGCCGATCAGGTATCTGTATAGAGTCTCTGACTTGTCTACTAGATTCGTAACTCCACGTGATATGGGGAATAGAATGATAATCGTATTAGAAAAACTTCTGTTAGCAGTTCTAAAGCTATTATTGGACAAGCTCCGGGGAGCGGTTCGAAAGCTAGCATTAGAAGAATTGCTTCTGATTAGCATGGGTCTCTGAAATTGGAGGTAAACATTACCACCTTGTGTCTGAATAACATCATCTATGTTATGTTGCATGATTGGTCATGGTGGCACAGCGTTAGGTATATGCCATCTTTCTGGAAAAGTAATTTCTGCCCATGGTATTAACCTAGGTACAGCTACCTGACTGTTGTACAGATTGGTTTCAATTAATATGGTTTTTCCCGTTTCAGTTTCTTCCTAACATAAGGATTTAAAGTTGTTAAAGCCTTTATGTAAATTCTGGAATGGACTGAAAAAGGGGGTGATCCTGGTTTATACTCATATCCATGAGTTAGAACTCTGAGTTCTAAAACATCAGATATATTAGCATCAGTCATGGCTATGCTAAGATTCGGGTATATATCAAAGTATACTGGCCCATGGGAAAGGCTGGTTTCAATGGCTCCCATAAGAGAGGCTTTCCAGTTGAGACATCTGCCATCACGCAGTGTACATTGAATACTGGTATTCTGACCTAAAAGAGTCAGGGGTTTAAAAGCTATTTGTACCAACCCTATATGGATGTACTTGTAATCTTTTACAAACGGAATAAAATCATTAATATGAATTAATCGGATTACTTCATCATTATTTTGAATACATGATGCATGTTCAAAGGTTTTGATGATAGTCTTACTAAAAAATTGAAATCTTCCTTTTCTGTAAATTGTTTTTGGATCTACAAGTGGGATGGTCCACTTATCCAAAGCATCTTTAACATCCTGGTATGCTATCATTTCAGCAGCTTCGGCTAACGAGGATACTGTATTTCCTACAGAGGTTACTGATTCATTTTCTGGTATGATTACTGTATTATCTTGTTGTTCAGTCATGATTGTGTAGTGATCATATATGTCTAATTTATTTAATTTATACTTATATTATGTCTAAATTTAAACATGGCTCTGATACCAATATACGGTGCTCACTAAAGGTTGAGGCTAACACGTCTGTCAACGACTTACAGGTAAATGGTCTATATGCTTAACCCAGCAACATGACCTAACCTAACGCGACTTGGGTAACGTCCCATTAACCTTAACAATTAATTAACCTTACATTAGCACAAATCCAGGAATAAATACAAACATAATACAGGTATAAAGGAAACAAATTACAACATATATGATCTCATATACCTTACTGTTGAGGAGGAGGTGGAGGCCTCCTGGCCGCCCAGGCCACTATCTGATCCTGGATCAGTACTTGAAGCTCGGCTATATGCTGATCACACTCTACTATACGGGCAGAGATATACGGTTGGGTGTAGAAATCTACACGTGTATTACGGTAATGTTCTCTCTGATTTTTCCAAAATTGTAAAAGCCACAATAAATGTTCAAGATGATCTACAGAGGGCATACATGAAAACACAATTTTATTAAGTAAAATATTTTACAAGAGAGAGGGGGTTGGAGAGATATTACAACTCGGAAGAAGGAAAAGAAAAATTCAGCCTGCCTCAACAAGGATGAGGCCATTCCTTTTATATTACAATAAAGCAAAAAAGAGAGGGACAAGTGTCCTACAGATAGTGGACCGACGGTATGAACCTTATCCTTACTGCTGAAGTCACTGCTGACGTTTGCTGTTAATGGGAGACAGCATCTTTGCTTTTCGGAAAGTGGTTTTCTTCTTTAACCAAAGTCACGGATAGCTTCTTCTTTTTCAAAGATTTGTTGTCCTGATGTGCCGACGCTTAGTCATGTCGCTTTCCTTTCCTGTTGCGCTTATCAAGTTTGTCTGCCATAATATCTGTTAGGGAATCCCAAAAATCCCCAAAGTTGTTGTCCTCATCATCTTGAATCGAGATTCTCCGGCTAACACGTGTTAATTTGGATCTGTTCGCCTCGGATGTAGGTTGGCTGGTTTGACTGGTATCTGACCTCATAGAGGCATCATCTTCTAGAGGCACAGATTGCAGGAATTGCTCTTTCAAATAATTCATGCTTTTGATAATTATTTCATTATCTGACAGATTGGGATACTTTTGTTTCAAATCCTTTTGAATTTGTATAAACGGATTATTGGATAATGCTGGTGGAGATGGCAAAGCAGGCTGTTTAATGGATTCCCAACAGGCTTGGGTATGCTGCTTAATCTTCTGAACGGTTTCATCAATTATTGGAGTCATTCCTTTATCCCACTATTTAACGAAAAAGATTCGTTTTAGGCGAGGGACTTTGTTCTGATAATCACAAGCGAAATCCCACTTCCAAATCCATGGAATGCTGAAACGGATAGTAAAATGAACAATAGCTTTACTGATGGATAAATCACGGTTTTTATTCAGGTAAGAATAAGCACGAGAATATGCTATATTCCATTCATTAAAAGCAAGACGGATTTCTTCTGGTAAAATGTCCAATGATAGGCCAAACTTATCCCACCAAATGAGGAACCAGTTAGGGACATCATTTTTAAGAATGTCAGGACAGATACGGATAAACCAAGAATGATTACGGATAGGATTCTGATAGTAAAACACCTGGGTAAAAGCATCGACATAATCCCAGTAGGTGTATTTGGTCTGTTTATGGCGTAAATCTATTTCACGAAGAGTATGCGGATGAATGCCCCAATTATGAATAGGCATAAGATTACGGATAACAATTTTACTGAAAGAAATGGGACTGGTAGACTTATTAGTGTCATGGAGTTTATGGGTAAACTCACAGGCTCCTGTTCAGTCAAAATCTGTTCATAAATGTATCGATACTGATCAAAATGAGGGGGTGACTGTTGAGTGGTGAGATATCGTTTTTTTTAATCTCCCACGGATCTGTCATCCATTGTTCATTGGCTGAGTCAATCCAGAGGACAGTTTCCTCAGTAATACTGTTTAGGTTATACGGATCTTCAGTTTTAAGGAGAATATCCTTAGCTGATTGAGTACTGTTGGGATTACTGGTTTCTCTGCGTAGAGGAGGGAATTCTGATCGATCATAGCGAGGGTAAGTACCTTTGCCACGACCTCGGCCTCAGCCTCTACTGGTCATCCTCTTGAGGATACGGATTCTGCAAATATTCACGGGTTAGAAAATCAGGCAAATTATTATCGAATCCTTTGATATGTTCAATATCAAAATCAAAATTGGATAAATAACTTTGCCAAGTTAAGAATATTTGTTTAGAAGCAAGATTTTTAACATCCTGTTTAAAAATCTGTTTTGTCGCAGAACAATCAACTCTGATTAAGAAGTACTGATTTAATAAATCATCCTGGAATTTAACAACACATTTTACAATTGCTAAACATTCCTGTTTAATTGTGGAGTAATTTAAAGCGGCTTTATTCCAATGCCCAGAATGAAATCTCAAGAGATCTTCTTGCTGAGTTTTGGGATTAAGTTGCTTTAAAATCCCACCAAATCCTTCATTGGAAGCATCGGTTTCAACAATTTTCTTCCAATTGGGATTAGGTAACTGTAAGCAAGGTATCTGTTTTACTTTGGATTTAATTCTCTTAACGGCTGCAGTATGTGTTTCATCCCAAGGAGGCGGATTCTTTCGTAATCTGGTATAAAGAATAGCAGCATCAGCAGATAATTGTTTATAGTAATCACGGATATAATTAAGACTGCCTAAAAATCTCTGTAATTGAGTTTTATCTTTAATTTCATCGGGAAATTTAGAAGCAAACTCAATACTTCTGTTAATAGGAATAATACTTCCATTAGAAATATTATGTCCTAAATATCTTACTGTTATTTGGAAAAGTTGCATTTTTGGTGCAGAAATTACCAAACCATTTCTGATTATAATATGTTTAAAAATATTCAGATGTTTAATATGCTGGTCTATTGATGACGAAAATATTAATACATCATCAATATAAGAGAGAATAAATTCAGTATACGGATTAAAAATATCATTCATGATATGTTGAAATTCAGATGGTGCATTTTTCAAGCCAAAGGGCATGACATTCCATTCATAATGCCCAAAGGGTACTACAAAAGCAGTTTTGTATCGATCCTGTTCAGCTATTTGAATTTGCCAGTATCCGGATTTTAAGTCAAATTTTGAAAAAATGATTGCATCCTGGAGTCTATCTAATAGATCTTTTTTATTCGGAATAGGATATCTGATCCATCTTAATTTATCATTTAACGGCTTATAATTGATAACAAGACGGGGAGCACCACGCTCTATTTCGACATTTTTATTAACATAAAAAGCAGTACAACTCCAAGGAGAGTGACTAGGTCAGATTAATTTCTTTTCAAGAAGACTTTGAATTTCCGTTTTACATAGTTCCATATATTCCTTTTTCATTTGACTAGGGCGAGCTCTAGTTGGAATATATTTTTCATCAAAATCAGGTTCATATGGTAAAGTTACTGTATGTTTCTTTCGTTCCCAAAAAGCATTTGGAACGGTACCACAAACTTCTGTTTGAAATTCTTTTTCAAGTAATTTTATTTTCTGTTTTAAAGAGGGTTCTTGTAATCTTTGTTCTGTTGTTAAAAATGAAATTTTTTTTTGCAGAAAATTTATTTGATTCTGTTTAATAGTCACTAAATCCCTAATTTGGTCTAGTACTTTAGTATATGGTTGAGTAATAAACTCAAAAATAACTGTTTTACCCTGCATCTGGGAATAAATACCTGTTTGATCAATTTTCTGTATAGACATCAATAAACAAAGAAAAGGTGTGCCTAAAATAATATTTGTAGCCAGATTTCTGATTAATACAAAAGATGTTGGTATACACAAATCATGATTGCAAATGTATACTTCTGGTACTTTATACCTGATCTGGAGGGAGTTTCCACTTGCATTGGTAAGACTCTGAGTAGTCTTTTCAAAATATCTGGTTGGAATTATTCCTTCTTGGATAGAATTCATATCGGCTCCACTATCAACTAAAGCAATAGCGTCTTTGATTATGAAATCGGGTTTTATCATGAAAGTAATTTTAACATACCATTTCTGGAAAGTTACTTGATTAACAAGTAACAAATATTGATCAGATAAAGTTCTAGATTCATCTTTTGATTCAAGTTTTTGTTCAGTTTCTTCTTTCTGTTTTTGCGGCAATTGGGTATGAAGATATTTAATATCCTTAATTGCTGCTGCACTGGCTTTTTGTAGATGTTTGACTTCTGTTTTTAAAATGTTTATTTCCATTTTTAAATCTTGAATTGTTGTCGGTTGTTCTGTAACTGATTTGGCTTGAACTCTATCAATAACATGTTTTAAACTGTAAGAATAATCAGGTATATTAGGTGTTTCTTGTACTGTTTGTTGGTGTTCGTAACACATTTTTAAATATTTTAATTTCATTTCCGGATCTTGTATCTGGTCTGCTACAGCAAGCATATCCCTTTGGGTATCTGTTAGAACATTAATACTACTGGGTTCTCCGAGGTGTAAACCATTCATTTCAACTATGGATTTCCAGTAATTGATTTCTGATATTTGTTCCTGGTTAGTACTACAAGGACAGGATTCTGTTGGTTCTTCATCACTAGTAGAGGATGTAGAATATAACTGGTTAATTTCATCTTCTGATGGAGATCCATCACTAGATGAATTCTCTTCTGCTTCCAAGGCATTAATTAACTGTTCTTTAATCTTTTCATCTAAAATTAATTCATTAATTTTAGATTTAGCTTTTGATTTACAACAGTTAGCATAGTGTCCTGTTTGGCCACATTTATAACATTTTATTTCTGATTTATTTTTTATTTTTCTTGTGGGTCTACTGGTGGAAGGTTTTTTGGAATAAAACTTCCTACGGGGTTTCGGATGGCTAGATTTATGTGATTTTTGGAAAGGTTTTGAAGATTTCTTATGAGATATCTTCCTAGGTTTACTTGGATAGTGGATAGTTGGTTCATAGGCAAATTGGTCACAAAATTCACCTAATTCTTTTCTTCTTGTTAAATACTGTTGTTTCATCTGGTAATGAAGTTTAAGGTCATTACAAAGAGAGAGACCTTCGTCGGTTATGATGGAACAAAGTTGTCCATAAGTATACTGTTCGTAAGGGATAGACATCCGGTCATGGCGGTCCCGAAGTTTTTTCCGGACTCGTTCGGCAAAAAGAGTGGGAAGACCATCAATAAACTTGGCTTTCCAATGGGTACTGTTAGCATCAGGGCGTTGCATAACCTTGATGAGAAAGACATCCTTATACCAGCGAAAATGGGTAAGAGAAGGACATCGGAGATTCTGAAGGAGTTCTCGGCTACGATCTTGAGTACTAGTACTGGTGCCCATAAAATGGAGAATAATGGTCTGGATGAGTGTATAAACAGCATCCGGCTGTTGGACTGGTTGGCGGGTAGTTGGGTCAACTTCAATTTTGACAGAGTTGAGAATTTCTAACTGTTGGGTGGGAGAAATAATATTATCCCACCATCCTTTCAGTTGGCCAGTGAATCCATTAATGATGAATTTGGCAATGGCCTGATCCTGGTTGCTATACTGGCGGCAAACAGTTGCATACATCAACATTTGATGTAGCTTTTTCAGAATACTATACTTAGATTGACCATCGATATTCCATTCGTAAATGGTCTTACCATGATAACCCCCCTGATCATTAAGATAAGTTTCTTCATAAAGAAGATCAGGAGGTGTAGGTCTGGCATAATAACTACGGGTTGGTGGTAAGATGGCTGGGGCAGAGGGAGTATATGAATGAAGTTTATTAACGGATGACGGTTCGTGAAAATTTTGAAAATTCATTTGTATTTCATGTATCTGTTGAGGTGTGAGAGGATCTTCCTCATTTTGAAATTCGATGGGTTCGGATCTCAACATATGGATGGTGCCACTGGAGGATTCGGGAGGCTGTGGTTCTGTTGGTCTAACATTTAAATTTTGCATTCTCTGAAGAAGAGTATCCATAAATTCTGTACTTGGAGCTTTAAGTTTAAAATTAGTTATCTCCAAAGGTGGTTTAATGGATACAGGATGAATAACATATGATCCTGATACTGGTAAAGCGAGGCTTCTATCTTTAAAGGTGGAAATAGCTTCTTCTATTCTGGTTAATTGTTTACTCATAGTTTGACAGATTAAATTAGTGTAATTATGTTGTTTAATTACTAAACCAAAATCTGATAATTTAATATAATCTGGTTTAGAAAATCTTCCTGATTGAGCATCTAGATATGCTGTGGCTACTAAGGGTTGACGTGTGGTTTCACCATTAGGAGCTAGTTCTAAGGATTGTGGAGGCGGATGGACAGCGCTAATTACTTGGCCTTCTGTTGTTGTCCAGGTTTTATACTGATCTTCAATAGCAGTTATTTTTGGTTGAGTTTCAGCTTTAAACCATTCTATAAATGGGATTAATGTCTGGTGTAACTCAAGATGTTGATAATATTGAGTTTTATACTGATTTAATTGGTTTGGACTATGGCTTTTAAAATACCAATCTCTAAATTCCTGATTTTTAGCCTGGTAAAATTCCTGATTTATTATTTTTCTATTTGCACTTCCTGGTGTAAAATCCATTAAATCTCAAAATTCATATCACTGGCCGTTGGGCTATCTGGTGGTTGTACTGGTGTTGTATAGACACCATGGGGTATTCTGTTTCGGGATATTCTAATACCTTGGACTTCTGATGTCATAGGGTCATCCTGCGGATCACTAGAAGGTCTACTAGGTGGCCGATCAGGTATCTGTATAGAGTCTACAGACTGTCTACTAGATTCTGGTAACTCCACGTGATATGGGGGAATAGAATGATAACTGTTATTAGAAAAACTTCTGTTAGCAGTTCTAAAGCTATTATTGGACAAGCTCCGGGGAGCGGTTCAAAAGCTAGCATTAGAAGAATTGCTTCTGATTAGCATGGGTCTCTGAAATTGGAGGTAAACATTACCACCTTGTGTCTGAATAACATCATCTATGTTATGTTGCATGATTGGTCGTGGTGGCACAGCGTTAGGTATATGCCATCTTTCTGGAAAAGTAATTTCTGCCCATGGTATTAACCTAGGTACAGCTACCTGACTGTTGTACAGATTGGTTTCAATTAATATGGTTTTTCCCGTTTCAGTTTTCTTCCTAACATAAGGATTTAAAGTTGTTAAAGCCTTTATGTAAATTCTGGAATGGACTGAAAAAGGGGGTGATCCTG
Source organism: Camellia lanceoleosa (assembly GCA_025200525.1). NCBI lineage: Eukaryota > Viridiplantae > Streptophyta > Magnoliopsida > Ericales > Theaceae > Camellia > Camellia lanceoleosa. The sequence continues at coordinate 9,418,299 of CM045765.1, forward strand.
GTTTATACTCATATCCATGAGTTAGAACTCTGAGTTCTAAAACATCAGATATATTAGCATCAGTCATGGCTATGCTAAGATTCAGGTATATATCAAAGTATACTGGCCCATGGGAAAGGCTGGTTTCAATGGCTCCCATGAGAGAGGCTTTCCAGTTGAGACATCTGCCATCACGCAGTGTACATTGAATACTGGTATTCTGACCTAAAAGAGTCAGGGGTTTAAAAGCTATTTGTACCAACCCTATATGGATGTACTTGTAATCTTTTACAAACGGAATAAAATCATTAATATGAATTAATCGGATTACTTCATCATTATTTTGAATACATGATGCATGTTCAAAGGTTTTGATGATAGTCTTACTGAAAAATTGAAATCTTCCTTTTCTGTAAATTGTTTTTGGATCTACAAGTGGGATGGTCCACTTATCCAAAGCATCTTTAACATCCAGGTATGCTATCATTTCATGACTTCTAATGAGGATCTTGTATTTCCTCTGAGAGGTTACTGATTCATTTTCTGGTATGATTACTGTATTATCTTGTTGTTCAGTCATGATTGTGTAGTGATCATATATGTCTAATTTATTTAATTTATACTTATATTATGTCTAAATTTAAACATGGCTCTGATACCAATATACGGTGCTCACTAAAGGTTGAGGCTAACACGTCTGTCAACGACTTACAGGTAAGAGAAATAATTATGTCAAAATTACTATAAATGCTATTTTTATTCTATGGGATATTTTTCTTTTGATGTATTTTTGAAATTTCTAGATTGATGAATGCGATATACTACATGTAATATAATGATCATGCACGAAATGTGGTGTGATATTTATGTCATATGACAAGACATTCTATAGTCTGAAGTATATATGATAATGAATGACATTTTATGTGCCAAATGCATAACATAGTAGTTTAATCTTGGAAATAAAATGCACAACATAGGGATCATTTTCTTTGTTATTATACTTAATAGGTAATGTACGGGAAAGAAATATACCTTCTCGTATAATCTTGTTGATCAAGTCTGCGCTCTTCCGTACGACGTCGTTCTTCTACCTGAAAATACAAGTGTGAGCTAGCCGGCGGGTGTGTGCCGGAAACCTCTCCGATGCCTAAGTCAGCAAACAAAACAAATAGGCAAAAGCTCTACGTATTCAGGAATCAAAGTTGCATTACCTCTCCAAAGGTGATGTCTGTGAGCTTTTACAAGTTCCGTGGGGCACAATCCAAGTAGGACTCTTACTTCTCCACGTAGAGTCCTCCTAGGATTCATACTCCTAAAAGATAATGCTTATCCTCCAACACCTCCCTCACTGCTTAAACCAAGTGAGATGGTTTCATTATGGCCGAACTACCATCCGATTGACATACCAATACCATGTTAGACTAACTGAAGTGACCGACCTAGAAGCCAGTTCGGCTCTTCCAAACCGTCTCCTATCTCGGCTTTGTGGTGGCCGAATAATTAGGCGAGGATAAGGGAGGTATATTTTAGAAGCTGCACGCTATACGGCATATTTCCCGCAAGAATATAGGGCCGAATAGGATAGATAGGCCGTACTTGGACCCCTCCCTAGAGCCGAATATAAGAAGAAATAATTATTAAAAAAAAAAAGCAGGCCCAGGCCCCGAGGCCCAGAGAATGGATATAAATACAAGAGCTTCAGATTTGTAAAGGTATGTAAGAATCACTTCTAAAAACTTAGCAAACAAGTTTTCTTGAGCAGAGGAACTGACTTGCTCGTCGGAGTGCTAATTCCGGCACCCCCGACCGAAGTGTTCTTATCTTTTCAGGTGACTAGCTGAGGATCATTGGCGTCTTTCAGGATCTAAAGAGTATTTCCAAACCCTTTCACCACAATTGGCGCCGTCTGTGGGAAATACTCAAACACATCCATGGAAGGCGTGACCGAAGATCCCCCGATAGCCACCAACGAGATAACGCAGGAAAACGACCTCACCCCAGCTAACATGCTCGGAAAAGAAACCATCCCGGCACAACGCGCCCTGAACTTCGATTCACCAACAACTTCAGCACAAGAAACAACGCAGGCTATCATAGAACAAGCAAAGCAGAATGAACATAGGCTCGAGAACATGATCGCTGAGAACAAGCGACTCCGTCAAGATTTGGCCCTGGAGGTAGCAAAGTCTAGAGAGGCCATGCGCCAGGAACCAGAGCGACCCCCGAGGGCAGACGGACAAAGACCTCGGGCTCGGCTGAAGGATACCGATAGCAGCTCCAACTCATCATCCACGGAGCTCGACACAAGGGGACGCTCCGAGACCTCCAGCTCCTCCGGAAAAGATCTGAGAACGAGGAACAAACGCAGGAGAAGCTGCTCACACGAGGAAGACCAGCATGATCCTTTTGTTCGGCGGATCGCAAGGGCGTCCCTACCCAAGAAATTCAAAGCTCCCTCGTTCACTCTATACGACGGAAAATCAGACCCCACTGATCATATCCACATTACAAACAGCCATGACGCCAGACGCAGACAATGAAGCCTCATGTGTCGAATAATATTCTAGCACCCTAGGTCCACTAGCCGTTAGATGGTATTACAAGTTGGAGCCACCGATTAAAAGCTTCCGATTTGCAGAAATCCTTCAGGGCAGTTCATCACCAACGAGGTACAACCGAAACAGCCGACTCCTCCGGGCTATGCAGATCTAGTCGAGAAACGCCAGAGCGCATTTCGACGATATTGGGAATGCTTCAACCTCGTTGACGACGCCAGAACGACTCCATGGCCATCACCGCTTCAAAATGGGTTTACATCCGACAAAGGTTTCTGCTAGCCTCGACTGAAGGCCCCCAAAACAAATTGGGCATTGATGAAAAAAGTTGAAGAATATTGTAAAGTCGAAGATGACGCCCTGAGGATAAAAGCCGGACAAACCCCCAGCAAAACGGCCTTCCCCGAAACCGCTTGACCAATAAGTTCCGTGCCATCCCCGAGCCCTGAGAACCGACAACGGACCAAGCGGGATAAAAGGCGAGACTCTCACGATCAAGATCAAGTGCCCCATCGAACGAATGAACAACTACAAGTCGACAGCAGATGCTCGAGGCGAACAGACAAGAAATATACGGAGTTGACAGAGCCGATCACGGCAATAATGACCAAAGTCCAGCACCTTCCATTTTTTAAGTGGCCGGTGAAGATGGTGGGGCCTCCTGACACACGGAGGAGGGACAGACGATGCGAATACCACAAAGATCACGGCCACGAAACCGAGAGTTGTTATGCACTAAAGGATCATCTTGAGGAACTCGCGCAAGATGGTCGATTGCAGCAATACGTGAGCAAGGGAAAGCCAACCAAAGCTCTAGCCTTGAGGCAGGATTCACCTCCGCTAGGCGTGATCCACGTAATCTACGGTCTGCCAATGCGCGATATCTCGGCCGTGCATACCGGTCCCGCACTCAATCCAAACACATAACACGTCGACCGGCCGGCCCAAAGAAGCTCCGACAATTAAGTTCAATGACTCCGACCTCGTCGGAACGGTGGCTAGCCACGTCGATCCTTTGGTCGTCAAATTACACGTACGACAGTTCAGCGTTGAACGCATTCTCATAGATCCAGGAAGCACTTCGGAAATCCTGTTTTACAGAACTTTTGTCGAACTCGGCCTCAACGAATCGGACCTATCACCGTCGTCTCAAGCGCTAATCGGCTTCAACGCGAATCCCAAGTATCCGTTGGAGAGGGTCGTGCTACTGCTCGGCGTTCAAAAACGCTTGACGGGATTTCTTGGTTGTAAAGCTTGCCGCCATATAATGCCATCATGGGGCGCCCCTGGTTGCATGTCATGAAGGCCGTCCCAAGCACCTACCATCAGCTTATGCGCTTCCCAACAGCCCGTGGCATTGAGGAGATCCGCGGCTCACCGCAGTCCGCGCGTACGTAGACTATGAACATACACTCCATTCACGGACCCGACTTGTGGGATCCGATGTTTGTACCGTCCCACGCTTTTAATGAAAATTGATTCTCCTCTGCTTTCCTTCAAGCCCTTCATGGATATCACAACCAGAATAAGTCTCCGGATTCGGAGCCCCCTTTGGTGCATGACACCTTAGGGCCGAATAAGTCTCCGGATTCGGAGCGCCCTTCGTGGATATCACGATTGGCCAAATCAAGTCTCCGGATTCGTAGCCCCCTTTGGTGCATGACACCTTAGGGCCGAATAAGTCTCCGGATTCGGAGCGCCCTTTGTGGATATCACGATTGGCCAAATCAAATCTCCGGATTCGGAGCCCCCTTTGGTGCATGACATCTTAGGGCCGACTAAGTCTCCGGATTCGGAGCCCCCATTCGTGCATGACACCTTAGGGTCGAATAAGTCTCCGGATTCGGAGCGCCCTTCGTGGATATCACGATTGGCCAAATCAAGTCTCCAGATTCGGAGCCCCCTTTGGTGCATGACATCTTAGGGCCGACTAAGTCTCCGGATTCGGAGCCCCCTTTGGTGCATGACACCTTAGGGCCGAATAAGTCTCCGGATTCGGAGCCCCCTTTGGTGCATGACATCTTAGGGCCGACTAAGTCTCCGGATTCGGAGCCCCCTTTGGTGCATGACACCTTAGGGCCGAATAAGTCTCCGGATTCGGAGCGCCCTTCGTGGATATCACGATTGGCCAAATCAAGTCTCCAGATTCGGAGCCCCCTTTGGTGCATGACATCTTAGGGCCGACTAAGTCTCCGGATTCGAAGCCCCCTTTGGTGCATGACACCTTAGGGCCGAATAAGTCTCCGGATTCGGAGCCCCCTTTGGTGCATGACATCTTAGGGCCGACTAAGTCTCCGGATTCGGAGCCCCCTTTGGTGCATGACACCTTAGGGCCGAATAAGTCTCTGGATTCGGAGCGCCCTTCGTGGATATCACGATTGGCCAAATCAAGTCTCCGGATTCGTAGCCTCCTTTGGTGCATGACACCTTAGGGCCGAATAAGTCTCCGGATTCGGAGCGCCCTTCGTGGATATCACGATTGGCCAAATCAAGTCTCCGGATTCGGAGCCCCCTTTGGTGCATGACATCTTAGGGCCGACTAAGTCTCCGGATTCGGAGCCCCCATTGGTGCATGACACCTTAGGGCCGAATAAGTCTCCGGATTCGGAGCGCCCTTCGTGGATATCACGATTGGCCAAATCAAGTCTCCAGATTCGGAGCCCCCTTTGGTGCATGACATCTTAGGGCCGACTAAGTCTCCGGATTCGGAGCCCCCTTTGGTGCATGACACCTTAGGGCCGAATAAGTCTCCGGATTCGGAGCCCCCTTTGGTGCATGACATCTTAGGGCCGACTAAGTCTCCGGATTCGGAGCCCCCTTTGGTGCATGACACCTTAGGGCCGAATAAGTCTCCGGATTCGGAGCGCCCTTCGTGGATATCACAATTAGCCAAATCGAGTCTCCGGATCCGGAGCCCCCTTTGGTGCATGACCTCTTAGGGCCGACTAAGTCTCCGGATTCGGAGTGCCCTTCGTGGATATCACAATTGGCCAAATCAAGTCTCCGGATTCAGAGCCCCCTTTGGTGCATGACACCTTAGGGCCGAATAAGTCTCCGGATTCGGAGCCCGTTTTAACCAACTAATATGGTCCACGGACAAAGGCATTTTTTTCTACCCCACGAGTATGACCCGTTCCAGCCAAACTCGCACCCCGCCTAAGGCAAGGGCCAATCCCCGAGTACGGGAACAATATTTAAGCTAAAATATCTAAGCCACACCAAAGTTCCACTAGCAAACTATTGAACCTTACGAAACGAGGTACTTAACCGGGATCAGGAACATTCATTCGGCATTGCTAAAACAACACATTTTCAGAATAAAACTCAACTATATGAAATAACACTTTACTATATGAAATAACACTTTTTGTTTCATTAAACAGGTGTTACATAGACGCAATCCGCGTTCAAACATTACAATATCTACAGGTGTTACATAGACGCAATCCGCGTTCGAACATTACAATATCTACCTCTAACTTCTAAGACAAACCAACCCATCGATTCGACCCTTGTCATCAGAACAACTGTCACGCCCCAAACCCGCCCCTAAAAGTTTGGGCATGTCCCATTCGAAAACAGACACAAAACCTGATATACATATCATATGGGGCCTGAACGGAAGCATTTAATAACATATAATAGCGTAAAAAAAATATAATAATAATACCCATTGAGCTACCACTACTATGCGGGATCACGCATGTAACATAATGCAGATAAATATACAGTGACGTATATCTGAAGATAGTTATGTACATATACATCTACTTTACATTCACATCAAGCCTCATAGACATTTAGGGTACAAATTAAAAGCTTAACAAAACTCCAAAACTTAAACGGTCAACACCTAACAGCTTAGACACTCAAGGCTTGGCAATCGTAAGCCACGGGTTGAGGTTGACCTCCTGCTGAGTGCCTCTGTAACAGACATATAAAATACAAGTGAGTCAAGCTCGGTGAATAATAATACGTAAATCATGTAATGTTTCACTTAAACAATAAAGTATATAATCTAGAAGTATATATGTTTAATTACACTCAGAAATATAGCTCAACAATCATGAGTCCTGCCCTTGACAAAGCGGTTTAGTATGTACAGAGGATCCAAAATGGTCATATATTCAAATAATGTAATAGCCATCATCCCAAAAGTTACAAAATAGCCTTTCGCCCAAATATATGAGCGGCTTATTCGCCCAGAGATAACAGAACGCATAAAGCGTGAGGGTACAGAACTAGTAGAAAATAATGAGTTTTGAAACCAACAAACATATCATGCTAAATCGCAAACGGAACAGATCAATAGACAATATGTACAAACAGAATAAATAAACAGAGCAGAACAGTTCCAAAGTCATCTGAGTATCGTCAGACCATAGGATACACTAATCATCTCGGTTTCATGCGGATACTTGGTTTAAAGGCGAACATGGGTCCATTTACTCATTTAGAATCGACATGGTAATAAAGAATTATTACTCGTTAGTGACAGAACAAAGTCATTCAAAGTCATACCGATGTTTGCCAATCTTTCAACGCTCCCACTGATTTTCAATCATCACAATTGGTTGTGTAACATGTTCGTATAGCACTTACAATGAACAGAGCATTAGTGATAATAACTATCAATGATAAATAAAATAGACATCCTCGTACTATTACTCACAGTGATTAGATGCTTGGTCCGCCTCTGTAATTGACCCTACACAATTCATAATACACATAGAAATCGGGTCACATATCATTATTCCGTTTTGAACTAGTTTAATTCTCTTTATTCCATTTACACATCATTTGGCAATTCAACATGAATCAAATTAAATCCTTGAATCTCATTTCAACACTCCACACCCAAGTTCATGTCATCCATATCTTTAATAAATTATTTCCTTAATTTCCTTTCCATTATAGCATAAATTCTAATGTTTATAACAAAGTTCATTCGCTAAATTTAAACATAATTTTCAAGTGTCACCAAATACCAATTAAACTTGCACATATACAATTCAACCCACTAATTTCATGATTCTACTTCCAATTTGGCCATATCATCAAATAACATCATTACCCAACCTAGGGTTTCAAGAAAACATTAAAATTCAAAACAAATTCAAACTTATTAATTCATCACTCTTAATTCTAATTTTTCCATTGCTTATACACCTAGGATACATGGTCCATCACTCTAACCCATCAATTTAACTCTCAAGATTCTTACCTCAAAGCCTAGGTGCGATTCCTCCATAATTTCGAAATTCCAATCGGTAGCAAACGTTGATCTCCATGCCTTCTTCCTTCCTTGGTGGAAAATCTTGGTCAAAACAAAGAGAAATGGTGAGGATTTGGGATCAAAACCCTAGGGTTTTCGGTCCTAGGGGAAAAGGAGAGAAGAGGGGAAAAGAATGTGTGAGAAATGATCCAAAAAATCTGATTTAAAAGCTGCTGTCCCGTAATTCCCGCTCGAGCGGAGAAATTCCCGCTCGAGCCGACCTCTTCAGCCGCAGATCCTGAAACTTTGAACAGGTATAACTCCCTCATTCGGACCGCATTTTAGGTCATTCGTGTGGACAATTTGAAGCCCCGGAGATAAGCTTTCCAATGGTTCTAACCTCACATCCAAATTCAAAGTGTGGAAAAAGAAAAGGGCAAAAGAGTGACGGTTGGTCGTAAATGAATTATTCAAATTAAGGTTTTTGGTCCAATCTTACTTTACCCTCATCTCATCATCTCAATCAATAACCCAAAATAAGGTAAGAACATTTCAAATACACTGAGAAGAACATCAAAAATGAGTCCACATGCTTCAGAATCAAACTTAACCAGGCGACCCGCTCGGGCGCCCAACCTTGCGCTCGAGCTCGCAGACCAACAAAGTCGTGCGCCGAAGCGTAGAACTCCCCGCCGAGCGGAGAATCACAACTCCAGAATCTCGGGCCGTCTCGAAAATTGCCGAAACCCCAAAAGTTCGCTCGAGCGGCCACTCCTCCGCTCGAGCGGAGGAAAGGATTTCTGGGTCGTTACAACAACCATGCCGCCAGGCCTCTGACACCATTGACAATGTCAAGGCCAAGATCCAAGACAAGTGGGGGTTAGGAGTAACGGTCGTTGTGCTTCCTTTCGGAGCAATCTGCTACTCCTCAACCTTATCAAACAATGCACTTGATCTGGAACCATCATTGATCTGCTGCTCTTGCTCTATTATATGCTACTATGTGATTAAAGATCACATAAGAAGAATTCAAAGTATAGTATATAGTTTGTATTACATTCTTCAAATGGGTGTACAAAAATAATATTGATTATTCTTCAAATATGTCGAACTCTTTTTTTATCAAACGCATTAACTGTGATGAAAAATACATATAACGTGTGATCTTATCTAATTATTAATCACATGTTTTATTAGATATTAATCACACTTAAAATCTATGATATAAATGTTTATTTTCATAAGTTTTATTAGTTATTAATCACACTTAAAAGATGTAATCTAACTGTTATTAATCACACTTAAAAGATGTAATCTAAATATTATTAATCGCACTTATAAGATGTGATCTAAATATTATTAATCATTTAAAAGATGTGATCTAAATATTTTTAATCACACTTAAAAAGTGTGATTAAAAATGACCCCTTTTAATCACACTCCCAAAGATCACACTTTAATAAAACTTAAAAGGTGTGATTAAATAACATATATCACACATAAAAAAATGTGATCTTTATCTATTTTTGTAGTAGTGTGTGCTTTATGCATGTTTAGATAAATTTATTATGACTATAATATTATCAAATCATGTTATTAAATACCATATAACAATAACAAAATTTTCATATCAGGCAATGTTATATCCTGAGGTATACCTATATATATTGTTATGCATATGATGTTTTTTTTTTTTTTTGATCATCCAAAGAAAATTCCATTGATGATAAAAAAAAATGTACAGCCATAAGGATTACATCAACAGATAGGAGGAAGTGCAAAGCGCATCATAGTAGGTCTACACCATCCCAACTATGTTGGCACTGTAAGGACTACCCAATCATCTGCTAGCACAGTCCCAAGTTGGTGAGAGACCAACAAACAAATAGTACACCAACAAAGCAAAACAATCCGAGCTATACAGCCAAATTACAAGCAAGCTGCACCAAACTCGAAACACCAAAGCTCCTCCTAAGCACAACCTAATCTGACTTAGATTAAAGATAAAATCATTAACTGAAAAATGAAAGTTCTTCAGGTGAGGACTCAACCACAGAGCTAACCTGGTCTTGATCAACTCACACAACTCACCCCTATTTAGAGTAGATGAGTTAAAGATACAACCATTTCTAAGTTTCCAAAGTGACCACAATACAGCCAGTGAAATAGCACTCCAAATTTTCCTTTCCATCTTCGTCATCTTCTCTCCTGCCCACCGTAAGAGCAACTTGTCCACAGAGCCTGGTAATGCCCCTTGCATCCCCCACCAATTCAACATATCAGCCCATACACTCCACACAAAAGGACAACAGACTAAGACATGATTCACAGATTCAATATCAGTCCTACAAAATACACAGAGATTAGAACCATTCACATTTAGCACACCCACTCTTTATAGGAACTCCATCATCTTAATTCTCTTTTTCCAAGCTAACCACCCAAAAACTTGTACCTTAGGAGAAATATACTTTGGCCAAACCAATTTACTAATTCTGAGGGGTGGACCAAGATTCTCAATAACAAACTTGTACAATACTGCTATAGAAAACTCACATGAATTAGATGCCATCCACACAGGCCTAGCTACCTGTTCAGGGCTTAACACAGGACCTGCTGCTAGGTGGTTACGTAGGTTCTGTAATTCCACCACCTCTCACACATACAAATCTCTTCTGAATGATAGGTTCCAGACGCTAGTTGCATCTTTCCTGTCACATATATCTCTCAATGTAACACTTTTCTCTGAAAATAAACTGTAAAGGCCTGGGAACTCATCCCTCAAGGAAAGTTGCTGATACCATTTATCAGTCCAAAAGAAAATTCTTCTTCCATCTCCCATCTTTAACTAATAATTGTTATTACTCTACTCATCAATAGCTATGATTCCTTTCCATACTGATGAATGGTTACTGCTACCACTAAAAGATGGCATCCAGCTTCCAACCTCTATTTTGTATCTGCTGCAAATAACCCTCTTCCACAGAGCTCCATTTTCACAACCAAACCTCCACCACCATTTTAGTAATAAGCATTTATTAACCTCTCTCACCTTCTTTATTTCTAACCATCCCTGCTCCACAGTTTTACATAATTCCTCCCATTTAATCACGTGGATCTTTTTCTATAATTCTGACCCACCCCACAAGAATGAAGCTTGAAGCCTCTCAAATTCTTTAGCAATGCCTTCAGGCATCCTAAACAGAGACAAATAATACACAGGTAATTAAGATGTCACAGCTTTAACAAGTGTTAATCTCCCAGCAAAAGACAATAACCTTCTTTTCCACCCAGTTAGCCTACTCCTGACTTTATCCAACACAAGTTTCCAGGTGGCTTTCTTCCTTGGATTAGCCCCTAAGGGTAGCCCAAGGTATGTAAATGGCAAGGATTTCATCTTGCAATTTAGCACTGAGGGAAACCCAAGCATGGTATCCTCTGAGACCCCCACCCCACACACAACACTTTTATGATAATTAATTCTCGAACCAGACAATATTTCAAAGCATCTTAATACTCTTTTCACAGTTCTCACCTCTTCTACTTCTGCTTCACAGAATGAAATGGAATCATCTGCAAACTGGAGATGAGATAGTACAACCCCATTAGAACCAACCTTCACACCTTTAATCAGGCCTAAGTCCTGAGCCCTGGATAATAAGATATGCAAACCTTCAGCAGCTATATTGAATAGGAAATGGGACAAAGGATCTCCTTGCCTTAACCCCTTTTGAGGATAGAACTCTTCACTTTGTGACCCATTAACAAGCACTGAGACCCTAGCAAAGGTTACACATTCCTTAATCCAGCTGGACCATTTAGCACAAAATCCAAACCGGTTACCCACTCCTCCTCGACAAACCATTCTTTGTAATTTTTGCTTTGACAGATGTTCTTTCCCTCACATTCGCATTGACATCCGTCATCACATTTCTTTCCATCCTCACCTCATCGTTTCGATTAAGGGACTTCAAGCAATCTCTTCCTCAAAAACTTATGCTAGGGATCACATTGTTGATCCTTTTCGTGTCAATGATGATGCTAGCATTTGCAACGACGGTGATTCTTTTGATACGTAACAAGCAAGAGTGGACTAGAATTGCCTTATACTCCGTGTGGCATTCTTCCCAGTCTCCATCTTTGCACTTACGTACTTGCCTCTCTATACTCAACTGATGAAATCATTCGCATACACACTCAAGAAAATTGGTGTGGCGTTTCCCTTGTTTAATGGTGGTATTCTTCGATCTTGGGTGGCCAAATCATTCAAGTTTGGTAGAAACTCCAAACCCTCTAGGTCTTTTGCACCTCAAATCTCTCATGACCATGTTTAGAAGTTAGACAAAGATTTGTATGTTTTATTAAAACTATTGCTTATGTTGTATTTAGGTTGGCTTAGGAAAGGAAAGAGGGAGATGCATATTTGTATAGTCATAACAGCCTAGTTGTCATGTATGGTAAGGCCTCTCCAATAGTTCAATACTAATACTAAAATGACTAGTTATTGCTATATTTTAACAATAAGGGATTGCTTGGGTTAAACTATATAAATGTATTTTTTGTATAAATACATTTATTTAGATCATATCAATTAATATCTTCTCACTACTTTTTTATATATATCTTTTTATAAAAAATCAAAAAATACACTTATTTAGAATATCTCAAACTACTCTAAATAAAATACTATATTTTAGCTTGTTTGCATTCTGGCACATTTTTCCTGTATTTATTTTTGGATAAATTACAAATACACTCCTGAGATTTGCTTAAAATACGAATTATCCCTGTGGTTTGAAAAATTACAAATATCACACTGTTAGAATTTTTTATTTAACAAAATTAATTAAAAAAATAAAATTTCTAACTGTTCTCCTATACAATAATAAAATTATCTGAATTATTAATTGAAATAAAATTTTAATATCATTAAAAACTGTTAATTAAACTTGATGATTTATTAACAAAATGACTTATTTATTATGAAATTAGAAATCTTAGAAGACATATTGTAATTTTTAAAACTACAAAAAATAATTCGTAATTTAAATAAACCTTCAAGAAATATGTTTGTAATTTACCTTTTATTTTTCCATTTCAACTGCCACTTCAAAATAACGTAGTACATACTATATTATTAAACTTTTTAACTTAATTTGAAGGGGATTTGATAAAATCCCCTCATAATAAATTTTAATGCATTAAAAATAATTATAAAAAGTTTTTCTTGAAAAATCTAACATATACTAGTATTATCAAAATATTAAATTTTAAAATAATATAATTTTTGACCTAAATATCTATTTTTAATAAAATTAATATTTTTAAAATCTCCTCATTAAGATCTATCAAATAAAATCTATGTTGACTATAAATTTTTTATAAAAATAAAAAATATTACCGTCGAAATTGATGTAAACAGTAATATATTATTCTGTTTGACAGTAATATATGTTGATCTGTCTTATAATAACATTTTATTCTGGTAATATTGTCTAAGAAAAAAATATATGTTTTATTTTATCCTTACTCAATTATATACTTCTTTCTTAAGAGGTTTATGAAGTAAAATTAATTAAACTGTCTTTTTTATCAAACAAAGATCTTTCCCTAATTTAAAGTTATATATTTCAAAATAAAATAATATGTATAAGACATAATCATGAAGATAGAGAAAGAGGAATATAACAATTTCAACTTACATTGTGCATGACTAATAAAAATATCACACGACACTTTTTAAAAACAATAAAAAAAATTAAAATTTTTCTTAAAATAAAATCTTAAGGGCTGATTTGACATGTCTGAAAAGAATCAAAAAATCAAAAAAATTAAAAAGTTATTAAAAAAATTAAAAAGTTATTACTATTCATAATAAATATATATTAAAAAAACAAAAATAAATTTTCCCAAAAAAAATACAAGCCAAATTTTTAGCTGAAGTGATGTTTTGGTCTGAAGTGATGGTACAAACTCGTCAAGCAGATGCACACAAAATTTACGTAGAACGGTTCTGTTCGGCCTATGAGGGGCCCATCACGGGTCCCGTTTTGATAATCTGAACCATCAATATGTAAAACTTGTCGAGTACTATATGCCTATAAAAACTCACCTTGATCGGATATCGATAACTATATAATCAAATCAGTTTTGTATAAAAAAGTGGACGGTACACAAAGTAACAGTTGACAAAAAATTAATTCGATCAGATAGCTATCGATATCCGATCAATGTGATTTTTTACAAACATATATTTCTCGATGAGTTCTACACATTAAACGGTTCCGATTATCAAAACGGGACACATAATGAGCCCCCACAGACTGAACAGCACCCTCCAGTCCAAACAGCACCGTAGGCAATCTGGTCCTATATTTCTTGCTGCCAACCGTATGCATGATCGTACCATCACTGTCAGTAAGCAATTATATATTTAGAGATAGTATGGTAATTTTACTATTTAATATACATTTTTTCGTAAAAAGTCAAAAAATTATTCTACACATATATCTTTTTTCCCTTTACTTTTTTTATTAAAAATTCAAAAAACACACTTATTTAAAACACTCCAAAGAACCCGAGTCTTTCCAACCCATTATCCACATTCTTTTAACTACGTTCTTTAAATGTTTTCATCCCAACTTTTGCCCCACCATTATTTTGTTTTTAACAATTATTTTGTTTTTAATCTAGCTTTTTACCCACCAGCTCCTTTTTCTTTCCACAACCCACGTCACCTTTTCTTATCATTGTCTCCTCCACTATGATAATTTTAACCCATCATTGTCTCCTCCACTATGATAATTTTAACCCAGTCTTGATTTGTGGCTCGAAAAAAGGGGCACTAATGTCCCGAAAATCCAAAAAAGATTAAAAAAAAAAAAACACAAGGCAAAGTAAAAAAAAAAAAAACAAAATTATCAAAATTGAAAATTTAGGGGCATTAGTGCTAAAATTTTTAGTGCTAAAAAACATTTCTCATTTTAACCCAACCTTTTCTTTTTTTTTTTCTTTTCTTTTTTAACCTATAACCCGAGCTTGTTACCACTCAGCGTTAAAAACCCTAAATATATATATATATATATATAGGAAATACACAAAACAAAACAAAAAAGTAAATAAAAACAAAGATAAAAAATACCCGGGCTTGCTCCTCTCAAACCCTTTCTTCTTTTCCCCTCTCTCACGTGGGCTTGTCCCTAACCCATCATCTACTTTTTTTTTTTGTTTTTTTTTTTTTTAATCAATTTAACACATCCATGTTCCTATATTATGGTGAGTAAGGTGATATATCATGTGAAACACTCAAGCTCCCCCTTGACGCATCATTCAAAGTCGTCCCCGTAGAGCACCACTAAAGTCGCCCTAGTGGTCCGACATGACTTTACAATGTCTTTCACATTGATCTAATATGACCATACAGTGTCTTCTACAATGGTCCGACACGATCTTACAGTGTCTTCTACAACGGTCCGACACGATCTCATAATGTCTTCAACAACGGTCTGACACGACCATACATTGTCTTCTACAATGGTCTGACACGGCCATACAGTGTCTTCCACAACAGTCTGACACGACCATACGGTGTCTTCCGGCATTAACTCTAGCCACTGTTCTATCTCAAGTGCCTCTCCACTTCTATCCGGACTTTGCAATCTATTTGCTTCGAATCTATCCTATTTTATTTTATTTTAAGTTTATTTTCATGTTTTAGTTTCTTTTTCCAAATTCAAGTTGGTATTTTTACTTGAGTTTGAGGGGGATATTAGCAGATCTAGTGTGAACTGAAAGTGTACAAGCAGTGGTGGAGGGAAGTGATGACCAGGGGGATCGCGTGCCCCCTGGATTTTGGACTCTTTTTTTTTTCAAATATAAAGAAAATATTTTAAATAAAAGAATTACAAATATATTATTCGAGTGAAATGTCAATGACATTTTAAAAATTATGAGAATAATAATGATTATTTTGGTTGAAAATGAAGAGACTATTATAAACTATATTATCTATGAAAATTTTATGAAATTTTTTGAATGTAATAGTGATGCCATTATTATTGACATGCTGTAAGAACTTGAATTTTTAGACAACTAATTATTTTGATTAATAATAATATTAAGTCAGTTAACAGTGATTATTAAATTATCGAATTATAATGTTAATAGCATCATGGTTAATACTAATATTAAATTCCTTTAAGTAAAATTATTTATCTTTCTGGAAAATAATAATAATGATAATAATAAGGAAAAATTACTCATAAATCCCATTTTGGTAAATGTTGCTCTACTTAGTCCTGAGTGTTTTTTTTTAAACCATTTAGTCCTTTTTTATTTTTGGTATGATATATATTTTTAGTATATTATATACGGAATTTACATTTTTACTCCTATTGATTTCATTTTTATGGGTGATGATGAAAATACCCAAAAACATCATCAACATCAATGGGTATTTTTGAACATTATCAACATCAACATCATCAAACATCACAACATCATCAACATTGTGAACATCATCAACATCAACTATATCTTCAACATCATCAAGCATCAACTACATCTTCAACATGATGCTGGTGTAGTTGATGTTGTGTCTCCGGCAGAATGATCGAACACCACCACCGTCGCTCACTTGCAGTCCGAGCAGTACACGTTGCCCATTGTCTTCGCTCTTTCTCCTCCAAATTCAAACCCAGATCAATATCTTCTCATTCAATACACTACACTTGCTCAACAACCCATGAGTTGTCAACTCATCTCTGCAATTCCACAACAAACTCACCCTTTTGTCATCCCTAAATCAATCCTCCAATCACTCCCAACCTATTCACTCCATTTGGGTTTCCTCCAAAACATCCCAATTCCATATACTCACTCCAATCCCCAAATGGGTCCCCTTTTTTCTAGAAATTTAACTTTCTCACCAATCAAATCTCTGTAAACCATGTTTTCTTACATGGGCATTCACTGAATTGGAAAAAAGTTGGAAAATTTAATGGTAATGGAATTGGGTTTTCAAGGGTTCGGAGTTTCTGTAGTGAATGTGAATTACTAAAAACTGCATCAGTTTACATTTATTGATGTTGATGATGCTAATGTAGTTGATGTTGTTTATGGGTGATGATGTTTGATGATGTTGATGATGTTGAAGATGTAGTTGATATTTGATGATGTTGAAGATGTAGTTGATGTCGATGATGTTCACAATGTTGATGATGTTGTGATGTTTGATGATGTTATTGATGTTGAAGATGTTATTGATGTTTGATGATGTTGAAGATGTAGTTGATGTTAATGATGTTCACAATTTTGATGATGTTTGATGATGTTATTGATGTTTGATGATGTTGCTGATGTTTAGAAAGGAGGGAAATCTAAAAAAGGCCTATAGTAAGCTTTTTGGGTATTTTTGTCATTACAACATCAGTAAAAACTTACATTTGCCCTCCTTAAAAAAAAAAAAAATTACGTGTTAAATAAATGGGTATATACTTAATTCACATTCAAATAGAACTTATTAGTCTACAAAATAAAAGGCAGGACCAAATGGTTTAACAAATTAAAATTTGGGATTTATTGGTGTTTTGCCCTAGTAATAATAACAAAAAAAAAAAAAAAATTGTATCTAAATATAGTTGTAGAAACTAAATGAGTTAAACAAATAATGACTACGTTAGTAAGAGAATAGTAGGGAGCAAAATATCTAGTGACTAGGTTATATATATATATTCAATTGATTTTTATTTTGTACAAAAAAAAAAAAATCAAAATTTATGTTGGGCAGAGGAATTCGGCCCAAGCAAGCCAATGCATGCCTTTGTTCACTACCACACTTCATGCCTACATGCATAGATGGCAATTTCAAGCCTTTGTCAAGGCTACCATAGCGTGCAAACTAACTGTAATCTATCATCTTAGATCATAGTTCCTAAGCTAAAAAAGAAGTAAAGTAAAAATAAAATAGTAATAATAATAATAATAATAATAATAATAATAATAATAATAATAAAAAATTAGGCCCTCAAACTCTTATAATTAGGAGCACTATTCAGCCCCATTACACACACACGTAACTGACCAAAACAAAAAGAAAGAGAGGTAGAGAAAGCAAGAGGGAAAGGAGAGAAGAGAGGGGAAGAAAGGCTCAGCACTTGGGATGTTTTTTTTTTTACTTCATTGAAGTAAAAATACTCAACTCCTATCCTCCCTTAGATGTTTTTCTTAAATCTACACATTAAAAATATATAAGAGTGTGTATTGATAATACACAAATGCTCAATGCATGTTACATTTGAATAGAATGATAATCTTATGATTATGTGATTTCTGTCCTTTTTACAAATATGGGTTAGGTGGTTTAGCTAATGATTTTACTCTTTATGTGATCAAGTATTCTCCATCGTTGAATCAATCTTGCATGCTTATGAATTTGTGTTTACTCTTCATCAATATTATTTTCTGTTATCGCTAATGAAAGTAAATATGAAGGATTAGAGTTTCACATGGGAATAATAGTAAGAAACATTTTTTTTGTCTTGCATGTGATTCATGGTGGATACAAAGTGTGTTTTTTACAAAACTAATAAACTTCCAGCAAAACAGATTTTAGTCCGTTTTGAATAAACCCTAAACAAACACATAAGAACACTTTCAAAAAAATCTGAAACTACTAGAGTTAGTTTAACATGTTTTCATGGTGTTAGAATGTTGAAGAAAATTATTTGACAACGTTTCATGGCCTGAATATATTTTTAACTTCATTGCTGTTTGGAGGCAACAGCAATGTTGACTTTACCAGGTCACCATTTATTCCACTGAATGAATTTTCAAGCGATTCAAATCGGAAAAGTTATATTTTTAAGTTACCTTTCAAATGCCACTGGTTTCATAATTTTTTATTAAGTATTGAGAGAGAAATGCTAATTTTTCAAAAATGTGACAGAATCTATCCAGTTTTCTTATGAAAATTATTTGACCATCTTCGACTGGTTTTCAGTCTTCACACGCTCTGGAAATATGTTCTAAACTCAAAAAATTAGAAAACTTCTCTGACCATGCCTCTTTTCGACACCGTTTGATGTCTCTTTTTATTTTTCGAACACAGAACACCTGTGCTGGAGGGTAATATAACTCACTGTCCTAGAAAACCAGTTTTCTTTCAAAAATTATTTCTTCATTTTAAAATCGTTTTTAGTCCTGGTATTCTTCTCGAAATATCTTCCTAATTTGATGAACTAGCACCATTTAAAATATTATAATGGTTGAACATCATTTGGTATGGATTTCATATTTTTTTTGTCTGACCATACAGTGCTAAACGAAGAAGTGTGTGAATTCTTAAGAAATTTTGTGATAATTTCTAAGACATTCTATCACATTTATTTTGGTTGCCATATATGATTGTGTTGTGCTATATAAACATTAGGGCACCATGGTTCTCAAACTAAAACTCGCACATGCATAAAAATATGAATTCGATGAAGTAAAGAAACATGAAATTGAACTGATGATACATTAAAAATTTAAAAGTGATGGGGTGAACTCAGTTTAGAAGCTTGCACCAGTGAGTTGCAAACACTAACATGGCATGGGAAGGTATTTCGGCTCTTATCGGTGTAGGCAATATAAGGTTGGTGGTGCGGGTGTCACAACATAAACCATTCCCTTGGGGCAGACCGTGATGTCACGACTCGAGTACGTAACCTTGGTGCATGGGCATCATTGGTAGTTACAACAAGTAACATTTGAATATTTGACCAAGAGGGAGTCAAAATTGCCCGTGGCCATTGTTTAGCGGTTGAGTGGAAATAGTACTCCGCGGGGAGTTACTTAAACTTATCTGATAAACTAAATCTATGTGAATTTAAAAGAGAAGTTGGCATTTTTTCTTACGATGAAATACTACTTCCACTTGCCATTGTTCTTGTTATCTATTGTTATTACTTCAACTAATAGCATTCTTATTATGCTTATTAAATGCTGCTTGTTATTTTGTTAACTACACAGTATTCATTAATTGTGAGTATTATTATTGGAGTGGGTATTTTCGGGTTGTAATATGTTATTGAGCTCGTCGCTCATTGGCATTTCCATTGCCCTGGCATTATCGAAGAAACCGAAGGAAACACCGAGCTGTTGGAAGGCAACATTTAACCCTGGTTAGCTTGAAGCGTGCCAAAATTCCATAAACCATTTTTTTGAGTTTTCTAGTTTTTCTCTAGTTTTTTTTATATTTGTGTACTAAGACAAAATTTTAAGTTTGATTGGAGTTGTAATTTAAGAACTTTTAGTTTCTGTGTTGTTAATTAATGGATGATGGAAAACTTGGTGGCAACATTGATGAGGATTCTTAATTAAGAAAATTGATTTTAAGTTTTAAACCCTATCATGATGTCCTCAAATTTTGGGGCATCACACATGCAAGTATAAGTAATCTCACTATAAAGATATGAAATTTATTATATTATTAGTTACATTTGACATGTGAAGTTTGCTCTCTATATATTTATTTACTATTAGTTGGTGATATTACATACTAATGATGACGTAGTATTACCATTATATTGAATTTTTTAATCAAATTTTGTATAAAAAAATAATTTATCATTATATAGTTTATTTTAAGACTTATATCTATATATTTTTTATGTTGTCTAGGATACACTAGTTATAAATAACATTTATTTTTTTGATGTTTCTCAAAATCAATCGTAAAAACTTGTGTGAAATGTTTTTGTAAAAATTTTCGATATTGTAATTACCCTCTAATTTGATTTTCTGGCTTTGCCACTGTATACAAGTCAAGCCACCGAAACCCACCTCCTGCTAACATATCTTGACTTCATCTTCTTGCTCTCTTTTGTCCTATCCCTCTTGTAATGTATATATATAGTTGTGTTACCACCATCAATATATAAAATCAAGTAATCATATAATCATGTATACAATCTTTTCTCTTTCTTATCCCTCTATACATTTATCTAACATTTAATATGTTCAGTTTGCCCGTTATAACATGAAATCATCATACTGTATTTCTTTCTCTTGGAAAAACTAAACTAATGATTTGAACTTATTAGCAATATAAATGATGAGAGACCCCCTGTATGTATTTCTTCTCTCTTTCTTCTATTCCTATATGTATATATGTTTTAAATATTGGAATGTTGTTATGGAAAAATGCCAAAAATCATGTTGTTAGATGGCATTATAACATAAATCAAAATTTCTACTTGATTTGCGGCAACTAAAAGTTTTTAGCTAGTTTTGGAACTTTATATGTTCTGTCCACACTTAAACAAAAGAAGAAAAAGAAAAAAAGTGAAGTGAGAATGCCGTCTCCTTTTTATTTAATATTTTTTTCTAATTCATTTAGTTTTTATCAGTACCTAAAGATAGAGATCTTACTCTGAAATAGAAGCCTAACAAAATGTAGTCCTTATGACAAAAATAAGGGTAATGATAGTATGTGAAAACAATACCATTTTATTTTAAAGTAAACTTCATTGAAAGCATTAACAATTTAAACAATTCTACATGATTTTTTTACTAGGATTGTTGTTGCTTTAAAATTCTACACATTTTTAGATCCTAATGTGATTTAAATCACTTGGCCCAACTAGAATCGTAAAATCATAAGTTCTAGTACCATGGTTGGTGTTTTAGCAAAATGGAGTAAAAAGGAAAACAATGATACAAGGGATTGGATATATGCTTCCATGGATTTGGGTTTGCTCAAATGGTGCATTACTAAATGTAAAATTTGAATGAATATTGTGGCTTATTAATAAGAAATCAAAATCTCATTATTGACATGTTGACATGTTTTATTATAGTTCTGTTAACTGAGTTAGATTGTGAAGTCTAGAAGTGCAGTGTTGGGTGGTCTTGGGCCTCTCTCAACCCCAAAATGGGTGGTCTTGGGCCTCTCTCACCCCAAAAGCTAGCTCAAGAGGTGAGGCTTTCCCTCACACTTATAAACTGACCACTAGCCCCTTCCACAACCGATGTGGGATAACCCCAACACTTCAATCAATGCCCATAAAGGTATTATGCATCCCTAATTAGTAAATCCCATCTCGTACTAGAAGCAAGTCACAAAAACAATTTAACTTCTTCTGACACTGCATTCTCTAAATGTTATGCCCTCCGTCCTTTAATATGTGTGCTACATATTTTGTTGATAGGAAAATTTTTCCAAGTTAAACTTTGAATTTACACAAGTATCACTACAATGGGCAGTCCTAAGAATGGTGTACAGATCCATTAGTCAAAATGTGGTAGTAACCTTTTTATGTGGCATAGATAACTTAGCTAACAAAAGAGTCTCTCTCACTTTAGCATGCAAGAAAGAATGTGGTCGAAGAAAAAGCGAAGAAGCAATGCAGAATATGAAGAAGAATAAGAGTAATAATAATGAAGATGTTCCAAAGCAAAAATAGCGTCACATAGTTTCATGGTCTCATGAGGTCACTTCTTCTTTACTTCCTCTATTTTGTTCTCTAAATTGCTTGACTGGTTGGTTTGTATGATATTCAATGCATGGATTACTTGACTTGCAGGAGGATGATATACTTCGTGAGCAAATTCATATTCATGGAACCCAAAAGTATAGATTTTCTAATCAATTTTCATTTTTGTTATATTGATGTGATTAGAGGTTAGTATTGATGAATGAAATTGATGGTTTTCAATGGAATGTATGTTTGCAGTTCGCCTATCATTACATCAAAATTCAAGCATAAAACAACCAGGCAATGCCGAAGAAGGTTTAAACATAGCTTTACCTATGGCCTGAATGCAAGTTATAAACTTAATATTCCTATCTATGAAAGGCAAATTACGTAAATCTAGTTACATGAGTTTGTAGAGGCTTGTACCTGTATCATGGCCTATGAAAGGCATATTATGTAAATCTGGCTATATTATCTAGATTTTTAAAAGAACTCTGTTAGGTGCTTGGACTTTAAAGAATTGATATATGATGTTTATAATAAAAAATTATTCGTGACAACAAAAAATTCATTGCTAAAAAGCTATTATTGTACTATTTATAAATGTCATTGAAAACTATTTGTGACGGTAACAAAATGGTCGCAAAAAAAATGTTAGTATTTTTTCTTTGTTTTTTACGACGGCAAAATAACAGTCGCCATAAGTAGTTTAGGTGGTCGCAAATAATTTACGACTGCTACTTTGCCATCGCAAAAAGTATTTGTCAACCCCACATTCTCGTTCCTCATTTGCGGTCGCATGGGCCGTTGCCAAAGGTCTTTTGCGACTGTATTTTTATTATTTGCCATGGTTTGTGACGGTAGCAAAAAGTACTTTTTCAAGTAGTGTAGTTTCGATGATCTAAACTATTTATTTTGTTAAGCACTTCATATAGAAGTATTTTATTTACAAAACAAATTAAGTCAATTGAATAATCATAACCTATTCAATTTATTGTGTTTGTCACAAAAAACATAAACGATAATTATGCTTTTAAAAATAATTTTTTTTAAAGATAAATAAGATAAAATAAATAACACAAAATGTTTGATAAAATAAACGATTTAAATCATCAAAACAAAATCCATGTTCACATATCCAAACAACTGCCTCCCCCAGAAATTAACCAAATTTTCAAATCAATGATAAATATTTTAAAGTATTATTATGAACCACACTTTAAATAAATTCTAACCATGACCATTAATATGAATCAGAAATTGTAGCATTGCTCGTATTATTCTCTTGGCTTAGTCCACCCGAAGTGGGGTCCCTCACTCTCACCACAACTGTGAATGATGTGAGAAACAAAACCTAATTATTGAACTCACTAAAAATTGTCACTAAAAGTGTGTAACACCTTTGCAACATCAATCAATAATGCAAGGGTTTAATTGTAATTTGCTAACAATGTGGTGATCAAGGGCATGTTTGGTTTGTGGGAAATTTTATTTTCCCACATTTATTTACTTTTGTGCACATCATTTTCCAAGGCACACATTTAGTAATTTGTTTATTAGTTATTATTCTCATTCCGCACACCAAATGTTCCCCTTAACTCATATCCTTGTAAACACTACCTCAACTCTCTTTCCACACACCTAGTCAAAATTGTAGACCAACAGTTGACCCTTATTTTGATTCCACACAGTGAAGACCTGTAACGCCCTCAAAAATAAACCCATAATATATAACTTTAACATGCAGTGATAACAGAAAACCAAATTATCATTCATTTATCAGAGTATCATTATTGAAAGACATCACATGTAATCAAAATAAATGCCCTATCGGCTTACATCTTTCCAAGCTAACGCTTGGACACAAAAACGTGAGTTCTAACTCAACTACAAATTCAGCCCTTGGCTTGAGTTTACATGTGATATCAAATAACAGAAATAACAACTAAACTAAACAGAGTCTTCAACTCTAAATCCTTCCAAGCTAATTCCTTGGAGGTAGCCCATCACCTGAACCTGAAAATGATATTCCCTTATAGGGTGAGCCACAGCCCAGTAGAAATATACTAAACCAAATATAAGCATTGAATAAAGTAATAGCATTCAATAGATGGTTAACTCAAATATCAGTTTTACTTTCCATTACTTATTCCCCTTTTCATTTTTATCAATATGGCTCAGAACCTGGCCAAATCATAACAGTGAACTACACATCACATTTACATTACTTCCAATATCAACAAAACAAATGAGACTAAAGCTTATATCAAAACACTTCATACTTCTCATTTGATACACATTTTAGTGCTGTATCAACAACATATAGAAACACTTCTATAAATCAATAAGCACACATAATAGTGATGCTAATGGAGTCCATCCCCTATCTCCTCCCAAACAAAATCCGGTTTAGAGGTCCATCCCCTATCTTCCCCTAAACCGTGAAGTACATCCCCTATCTTCTCCCAAACAATATGCATATGCAATGCCCAATCAATACACGTATTTTCTGTATTAATTCAATAGTCAAAATTAATGACTTAACCAAAGTGATTAGTTTCAGTTTTTCCTAATCCACATGCAATGTCTACAACAATCATGACTATCCTTCACCGATAGCCCAAAACAGTTATTTCTAAACAAGAAATAAAAACATCAACAATTATAATCTCAACAATTCAGTAGACGAGTGATTAAATTATCCAACTACACTATTTAAACTTATAATTGCCAAATCTCATGAATTTAACCAAATTCCCCAATTTTCCTTAAACTAATTATACAAATTAATTTATTAGAACAATTAGGGTTTTTCCCAAAATTACCGAATAACCCCCAACATATCAAAATACCAAAACTTAGAACAAAACCTATAACATGGAGTAGGAAATCCCTACCTCGAAGAAAATAACCTGAATGGAGAAAACGGAGATGATGACCCGAAATCCAAAGTGCTCCAAATCCAAGATTGTTCAGATTAAACAGAAGCCCTCGACCCACACTATCTTTTTAATAAAGAACCTAGGGTAGAAACACCCTAAAAAGAGGTGATACCTAAGAGAGAAGGTGAGTGGAGGAAGAGAGAAGTTGTACCTAGGGTTCTGGAATCATAAAAAAGGTGAAAAAGTGTTTTAAAAACCGCTGTTGCCTATTTAAACCCGACAGGCTCGCTCGAGCGAAGGATTGGTCGCTCGAGCGACCAGACACAAGAACGACTCGCTCGAGCGAAGAAAGTCTCGCTCGAGCTAAGAATGCAATGCTTTAGGTCTGCAACCCAGAAGCATGCTCGAGCGACAGAATGCTCGCTCGAGCGAACAACTCGGAACTCGCTCGAGCGAATAAAAGCTCGCTCGAGCCAACAAACACAACTCTCAGGTCTATACTAGACGCAATCCCACACTCGAGCGAAGATACCCTGGCTCGAGCCACCAGACACAAAACTCAACCCTCGCTCGAGCGACCAACCCAAAAACTGGACAGCAACACTTGGTTTCTGAACCCAACCAACCTGAAACAAACCTGCCCAACACATCTTATAACTCAAGAATAAGGAATTAAAGGACAACAACAACCATTATATGACAACGAGATCTACAGAACATAAGTCCGGATACAACAACTAACTGGGAAAAGACCGGGGTCGCTATAAGACCCACCATCCCAACCCTCTATTGAAAACACAACTCCATTGAAGACCCTTTATTGCATTGTCGAATGTGAGTATTTCTTATTTTTAATTTCATAAGTAAGCATTTTCTCTGATAATAGTAGTATCAGCAATTGTGAATCTTCGCTGTCGGAGAAATCAGTGGTTTACAGAACTCTGTTTGGAGAGAGTCAATGTGACAACCCCAGAATACATATCATGATTGTGAGAATTAAATTGTGTTAGTTATTGATTATGTGGGTTAATTGATGAATATTTGTCCAAAGTGTGAAAATATCTGTTGGGCCTGTGACTTTAAAACTGAAATTGACGGACTTAATGGGTTCAGAAACCTGAATGGTGTACATGGATGAGTTAATTGGAATTTTTAAAGCCTAGTATAAAGTTTTGTAAAAATCTGATTCATAATAGATTAAATTGATTTTCATTAAATATTATATTGTATATATGTATATGAGCCTTAGTTGTTTAGGCTCAAAAATATCTCCTAGAGAGATAGAAACAAGAGAGAGGGAGAGAAAGAAGAGAGTTCTAGAATTGTAGAAGGAAGGCTTGGAGATTGAAGAGATTCAAGGGGGACATTCAAAGATTTGAACTAAGGTATGTGAATTCAACTATAATCTTTGTAGACACTTCATCTATTGCATGAAATCAAGAGAAAATTTGAAGATTAAACACTTAAATAAGCTAGGGTTTTGAGTTATGGGTTCTTGGAGTTAATAGAACCTTATTTCTTTTGAGTTTGTTTGATTTGAGTTTAATATGAAGAAATAAACATGAGATGGACTCTAGATTTTACAAGAAACTAGTTAAGTGAAGATTCCAACTATGAATTTACATGAAAATGAAACTTTATGTTGAAAACTTTGAATTCATGGAAGTTAATATTTTGATTTTGGAATCAAAGCAAGTTAAGGCAATTGAGCTTGAATTACCCTTGAAATATGTTGGTTTATCATGTTTTAAAGGAAAATTAAATGAGATCTTGGCTTGAAAGTGGGTTGGAAAACTCAATCTTTGATGAATTTTGATTCGATTGTGCCTAGCTTAGCAGCCACGAGGCTCACAGTTCAAGACGAAAGCGTAACATGAACAAAAACAGGGAATTACATTCTGCTTAGACCACTGCAAGAGCAGCCAAGGCCACGGCTCAAGCAGCTTAATCACCGAACGAGCGGTCAAAGTGGGCGCAGCCAGTCTTGTTTCGGCTTATTCCTAGTAACTTCAAATAAGTATATCTCCCTCACCCAAACTCCGTTTTAAGTGATTCTTGAGCCTAAATTCAACCCCGGAAGTCTAGTTTCCAATGATGGTGGTCTCACAGCCAAATTATAAGTATAAAAATAGATATGTTCAAATTAGTGAAGGCTATTCACTGTCTTTCTAACCATTTCATGCTATTTCCTCTCCTAACCCAATTTCCTTTCATTTCTTCCTGTTTTCCTGGGCACGGATTATGACCTATTGAGAACTAATGAGTTTAGAACCAACATAAATAATTGGTTAAAGAGCAAAGTAAGAGATCGGTTTATTTGATTAAGAAAAGATTAAGAGAAGTAAATTTAATCAAGAGAGTAATTCTATGTTTCAATATGTTGTGCTATGTGTATTGTGATTACTAGTCAAGATTCGAGGACCAGTCAACCATTTCTAGAAACCACTGTGAGTAATAATATAGTAAAGATATGTTTTTCATTATCTATTTTGATTTATGTACGACATGATTTTATAAATACCATATTTTGTCAAAATGCACAAGTTTCCAAGAAATGTGAAATGAATTATGAACAAGAAGTGTGAATTGTTTGTAATATCATATGGTGGGCCCAAGGCTGTTTTGTTTATGCTATGACATGATATAAATTGTTCGATCTTTAAGACCTATTATTTCTAGTATGGAACAAAGTGTTGTACAGAATTAAGTGTTATAGTGGGAATCATCTCTAAAATCCATACAAGTCGCCTCTTGGGTCCATATATACATGAATTGGGCCCAAGGAGATGTGGAGACATGTCGATATTCCATCTACTCCATGATAAGATACAGTGATACGATATGATACGTTTGGACCTCAGGTCGTTCAGAACAGTGATATGATATGATATGTTTGGACCTGAGATCGTTCAGTAAATGTGATATGAATACGAATGTTTTTACATCGCTATATGACTCATGTTTACGAAATGTTATTTTATATGAATGAATGGATGTCCTATTTTAAAATGTGATTCTGACCCTTTGTATAATTGAGCGTACCACATACCACGTAAAATGTTTTGTAATGGTTTCGAAATGGACAATGAACTAAAAGATTATAGTGTGTAGGAAGTAATGGACAATATACTAAGTGAGAAACAATGGAAGAAGGGACAAACAATGGAGAAACTAAGATTTAATTTTATTTTTTTTTTCACATAAAAGATGTGAATTGAGATTTTTTTTTTTTTTTTTTTTTTTGGTTTTAAAAAGATGTGTATAAAAAAAATTGATAAAATATTGTGGGTGTGTTTTGATGTCCATTATATTAATTTTACTTTATGGTACAATTGTCATTAAAATAATGTTTATTAAGTGTGTGTACAGAGCTAAGTAAGTGTGTGGAAATATAATTTTCTTTGGTTTGTCTCTCAAAATATGTTTTTGTAGAAAAAATTTCAAAACATGTGTGGTTGAAAATTTTTAAAAAAAAATTCAAAATAACTTTTCTCTCTACTACACATCAATTAATCACTTTTTCTCTCTCCGCTCTTCTCTCTCACATCCATCTATTTAACTACAAAAAATATCAAATCATCTCAAAATCCAAAACTCTAAAAGAAAATTGTTTGAGGGCCCGAAATCAACGGCTCAAATTTGGCTCGAAACCCAAAACAACGTCGTTTTGGGTTCATTTTTTTTTTTTCTTTTTCTTTTTCTTCCTTCTCTTTCTTTTTTTTCTTCTTCTTCCTTTTGAACACAAAGGCGAGAGGGAGAAACAGAGGCGAGAGGCAAGAGAGAGAAATGAGAGAAGATCGACGGTGATCGACGGAAGAAGATCGACAGTGATCGACGGTGATCGACGGAGGAAGAGAAAGGAGGAAGATCGACGGTGATTGACGGAGCTGGAGCAAATCAGATCTGAATTTTTTCTTTGGTTGATGATGATTATGTTCTGAATCTTTTTTTTTTTTTTTGGCTGATGATGATCTGATGATAATGATATGTTGATGATGATGATGTTGATGAACATGTTGTTGTTGATGATGATAATGTGTTGATGAAGGTGTTGATGAAGATGTTGATGTGGATCTGATCTAAAAGGGGAAAACACGGCTTTAATTTTTATTTTATTTTTCTTCTTCCTCTTCTCTTTTCTTCTTTTTTTTTCTTCTTCTTCTTCTTCTTTCTTCTTTCCTCTCTTCTGTGATGATACTGTGTTGAGTCGAAAGAAGAGAAGGGAAGGAAGAAGGTAGGGGGAGGAAGAGAAAAGGAAAAAAAAGTCAAAACAGCATCGTTTTGAAATTCGGGCAGTCGAGCCATGGGGAAATCGGGCTCTGTAGCAGGACTGAACTCTAAAATTATTTTCAGAATATACAGCCAAACAAATTTTTAAATTTTCTAAACTCTCTCCAAAAAATTATTTTTAAAATAATATCTCAAAATACAAACCAAATTAATGGTAACATTTTTAGTCCTTTTAGTTTATTGGGGAAATAACAAATCCGTTGAAGATTAAATATAAATTCAAATTAATGGTACAATTTATAAATTTTAATTATTAAAGTCAAATTTTTCCATGTGTAATTATTTTTGAAATGTTCACCTAATTTGTAATTTCCCCTAGTTATTCATCAAGGTTTTACAATTGTTCTTACCATTGTTTATTTTTGTCTATTAGATGATAAAAACCCACTCTTAAATATGAACTTGGCTAACACAAACGAAATTGTCAAACCTTATCTCAAATTTGTCATCAGGCTGTACAACACGGGCCATGTTTAGTTTTTTTTTTTTTTTTCCGAAATTATTTTCAAAAAAAATTACAAAAAATAGAAATTAATTTGACAAAAATAAACATAATAATTATATTTTTAAATTTTTTAAAATTATTGCTTCCATTCTAAAAGATAAAAATTATATAAAAATGATAAATATTTTTTATTTTTTTCACCAAGTTAATTTTTTATTTTTTAAGGTGGACATGCAAACAAAATTAACAAAAATTTAGACAAATAACAAAATTGAAGCTAGATTTAAAATGTAGGAACTAAATTGTTCAAATTGAACTATAAGAATTAAAATAAAATTTAAGTCAACTATAAGACCAAAAAGTGTAATTAATCATAAATAGTTTGGTAAGCGAAAAGTGTAATTAACCATAAATAGTTTGGCAAGCGAAAAGTGTAATTGATCATAAATAGTTTAGTGATTGAAAGGTGGTTGAAATGAGATTTTCTCCTTTCTTTATGGACCCCAAACAAACTTTCTGTGTGCATAAATAGCAACATAATAACTCTCTCTCCTAAAGCACCCCCTCACTTCTCTCTCTCTCTCTCTTTCTCTCTCTCTCTCTCATGGCTCACCCAGAAAATGATGAGAAGAAGCATGAACTCAATAGAGACTTGTACAGTGCTCTGATGAGAGGAGATGGGAATAAGGTGATTGAACACTGCAAGAAAATCCCACATGGCCCATTACACATACTAACCATACACAATGACACAGTCCTCCACATGGCTACTTACTCAAAACAAAAAGAATTAGTGCTTGAATTGCTTCGATTGTTGCCTGATAAAGATAGAAAAATGATCATGGCAGAGAATGATATTGGAAACACTATACTCCATGAGGCAGCTACTTGCAACAAGATCGTCCTTGCGGCGAAAGAAATGCTGCGAAAAACTCCCGAGCTGTTGAGAAATAAGAACAAGAGGGGAGAGACTGCTCTTTTCCGAGCGGCCCGGTACGGGAAAATGGAGATGTTCAAGTTCCTTGATGATGAAGTCAATAGAGTCTGTGAAAATGAAAGAATAGAAAAGACAGAAAGATGCAGAGAGTTTTATCAAAGGGACGATAACACCACCATTCTTCACATTTCCATCCTCACTGAGCACTTCGGTTTGTTACCCTTATCTTGCCCACACATGCATACTTTCGCATTTAGTTTAACTCAAATTTTATTTCGGTGTCAATTTTTTTCGTGTGTATATTTCAAGAAACTGTCACAAAATTATTAATTTTAACATTTAATTTGAAATTAATTAAATAATAGAAATCGAAAGTGTAAGTACAAATAACCCAAAATTTTATTTTTCGATTAATTTCTTTTTTTTATAGAGAAAATTTCATTTTGCCCTCCAAATTATCACTCAGAAATTAATTTAACCCATGTTCTTTTAATAATATTAATTTTATACTCAAACTATTCGATTCTAGATCAATTTTATCCCTACTGTTAACTACCATCTATAATCAAACGAAAGTTACTAACATGATACTGAAATTTTATTTAAAACTTCTTTTTCTCCCTCCAAACTATCTCCAACATATCAATAATCAATTAGATCTCTAGATATATATAAAAATAATAATAAATAAATTTTAGAGGAAATATCATTTTACCCCTCAAATTATTACTCAAAAATCAATTGGCGGTGATGTAAAATTGAAGCAAAATCAAATAATTTAAGTATAAAATTGATATTATTAAGAGAACATGAATTGAATTAATTTTGGAATAATAGTTTGGAGGGGCAAAATAGTATTTTCTCTAAATTTAAATATTTAATTATTCAATAATAATTTTCATCATTCAATATAGTTTCTCAAATTTCGGAAGAATATATTTCTCTCCAAACACGTGTGGTCTAGATTTTTATCCACAATTTTTAATCTACTATTAGTCAATCAGTCTTTTTGAGTTTAATCTGAAAGATAAAAGAGAGAGAGAGAGAGAAGACTTGGAATTTTGGGCTCAATTAGTTTTCTTAGGACTAATTCATGCTAATTTAAGACTTAAAGCAACAATTTTAAATGAATCATATTTTTAAATAATTTCTTTGTAAATGTTATTATTTAAAATTTATTTCTCGCCTTTTTAGATCAACATTGTTATTAGATATTTAAATTTAATTATATATATCAGGGGTCTAATTGATATTTTGAAAATAATTTGAAGAATAAATAAAGTTTCAAAATAAGTTTTGATACCACATTAGCAACTTCTGTTTAATTATATATGGAAGCTAACAACATGGCTAAAATTAATATAAAATCGAATAATTTAAGTATAAAATTGATATTATCAAAAAAATAAAGGTTAAATTAATTTTTTGAGTAAAAATTTGATGGCCAAAATGAAATTTCCTCTTTTTCTGAATTTCTTTCAACTTTGAATCAAATTTTTTTTAGGTCTGTCTCGACTAGACGGTGCTAAAAAAAAAAAAAAAATTTAAAAATGATTCAATTTTGAAGAGAGTTTACTAAATATGAAAATAAGTCAAATTTTATCAAAGTTTATTTTTTATTTATTATTATTATTATTTTATTTTTTTTTGCAAAAACTATAGTTTCTTTTTTGTCTTTTTTAAGCTTTATTTTATAATTTTTTTTTATGATCCTCTAGAAAATTTTACTAACATTAATTTTAAATAAGGATAGAGCTTAACTAGGTATGATTAATTGTTCTATTTTGTACTAGGTTTTTGTTGCATTTTGTAATCTATGCCCTGATCTTATGATGTTTTTGTATGTGACTAATTAACATAGTTTTAAATAGTTATATCATATCGTCACGACTTAATAATGTTAAAAATATTGAGTGATTCATATAAAGAATTGAATTTTTTAAAATCATGACCACAAACAAAGGGTTTTATAAACCGTATCTATTGCAAACTAGTCATTTTTTTTTAATTAGCAATAGAAAAGAAACTTTATTGATAAAAAATAACGTACATAACATATGAGATTACATCAATAAAGTAGAGAAAATGTAAAAAGCATCAAAGTATAACAATCCGATTCCAACTAGGCCGATACCGAGAAGAATATTCAATCATTTGCTTGCACAAATCTCAAAATTGGTTGAGCCAACAAAACCAGGAACAAACAGTAAACAAACCAATATTTAAAATCAAACTAGACCAGCAACAACAGAACAAGATTGCTGCACCCCTGCTTCCAGCTTCCCTGCTGCCCTTTTAGTGCTCACACTACAAACAAAACCTCACCTCCCTAATATTAAAATCAAGTCATCCACAAAATAATTCACTCCTTTTAAATTATACTTGGCCCACACTGCCACCCTTACCTTGATTAATTCTCCAATCTCCAACAGTTTAGGTTGGCACCCATTGAACACAATCATTACAAACTCTCCACACAGACCAATAAGGCAAGAGGTAATACCTTCCAGATCTGCAATTCCTTCTTCTTGAATCTAACACCCTCCCACCAATAAAACACCTCGTCAATTGTACTTGGTGATGCCCAACTGACTACCCACCAATTCAGAATTTCTGACCAAATATTCCAAACCCCATAGCAATGTAGGAGAATATGATTAACAGTTTCAGCCTCAGCTTTGCAACAAGGGCACACATTATTCACACTACTGCTTAATGCCCAAATTCTTTGTAAAACAAGCTGCTGTCTTAAACCTCCCATTCCATGCTAACCACCCAAAAAATTGAATTTTAGGTGGTGCAAAGTTATGCCACAGCATCCTCGAAATTTGCAGCTTAGGACCATCCATGCCTTCGGCCCACTCCCTCAATGATGCTACAATAAACTGACTTGAATCAGATGCAGTCCACTTGAGAGAATCAGAATAATTAGGTCTTAGCTCTGGGGCATTATTAAGCAGACAATGCAACCTACCAACCTCCTCTTCTTCTCGTGCTAGAAGGGGTCTTCTATAAGAGAGCTTCCAATCCCCACTTCTATCTCTTCTTTGCACAAAATCCTGAAGGGACCCTTCTTTGTCATTAGAGATACTAAACAATCTAGGAAACTCTTCCTTCAATTGAGTATTTATATACCACTTGTCAAACCAGAACTGAATCCTACATCCATCCCCAATCTCAACCCTAACATTGCTTGCAAAAAAATTGTACAAAGGGGGGTTAGATTGTGCTACTGACAAAATATCACCCCAAACTCTTGAAATCTTTCCCTCGTAGTCCAGTGCTGGTAGCCATCTCCCTCCTTGTGGCCCATATTTGCATATTAAAACTTGTTTCCACAGAGCCATGTCCTCAACTCCATATCTCCACCATCACTTCATTAACAAGCTCTCATTCACCTCCCTTATCCTCCTTACACCTAAACCACCATGTTCTTTACTCTTGGTCACTTCCTTTCACTTGACCATATATACTTTTCTTTTCACATCAGAGCTGCCCCACAAGAATGCTGCCTACACCTTATATATGGTTTTAGCCACTCCTTTAGGAACTTTAAAGATGGACAAATAGTAAGAAGGAAGGTTTGATAACCTGACTGTATCAGTGTCAACCTACCTGCAAATGACAAGAGCTTCCTTTGTAAGATGCTAACTGTAACTTTATTTTATCCACCACCGGTTGCCATGTCTTCCTATTTCTAGGACTAGCACCCAGAAGTAGTTCTAGATACTTATGGGGAAGATTCTGACACAAACAATTTAGCTTCTTTGTGAACTAGTCATATTGATTGTGAATAGGCAATGTGATTTTCAAGAAATAGCAAATATGCATGTGATTTTCAATTCAATTTATATACCAAGATTTATTGGTATCAAAATGACAAAAACTTGATGCTTATCGGTCTGTACTCAAAATCATGTTAAAAGAAAACCTTTGTTTCATATGTCTTTGAAATTCTATTTGCAACAATCTTACTTTTAAATTTTTTATATTGTGTCAATTTATTTTAACTCATAATGTCAATTTAGAAATTAGACTAAAATCAATTGGCAAAATAATCTATTCATTCTCCTCAAAATTACTTGAAGGTTAACATTTAATTTGAAATAGGTTGATTCATTGCTTGTTTTTGGTTTTCTAAAAACACTTTTAAGAATATTCTATTTTCTTGTTTTTTCTATTTTTTTGTTTTTATTGAATTTTTTTAATATTTTAAGCAATTGTTTTAATTTTTAGACACACCTAACATAAATACACATTAAAAGTATAATTTTTGTAAAAAAAATCTTTTAAAAATTTACTAAATACCAAAAATATCAAAAAAAATACGAGAATTCAGTATATTTTTCGTATTTTTATATATTTATTAATTTTTTAAAATATTTTTTCACAAATTTTTTACTTTTTAAATATATCTAAATAAGGTGAATATAAAAAAGTTTAAAAAATGCTTAAAATTTTAAAAATATTCACTAAAAACAAAAAATAAAATACGAAAAATAAAAAAACTCAGTTTTCAAAAAACTTAATCTAAAAAACTTAAACTAAACACGCACGAATTTTTTTTTTCTTTTTTTTTTAATAGAGAAAATGAGAAAAAACGCTAAACAAAACCAAGCTAAAACAAAACAGGGCTAAGCAACTCTAACCAAAGTTCGAAGAGCGTGAGGAGGGTGGGAGACCCAATCAATAGAAAGATGGTCATTATTTTTAAAAGACTATTGTGTTCTTGATTTTCATTTAATTTTTTAATAGATCTTATTAATTTAATTAAATTGACATAATATAAAACATTAAAAAGTAAAATTGATACATTTAGAACCAAAAAAACCAAATAAATCACATATATAATTTGTCTTCTTTTTTTTTTTTGTTAGTGCAACATGTGAGCTTCTAATTCTTCTTTTGTTTGTCGCTTTTTGGGTTTTCTTTGAATTTTTACTATGAAAATCAAGCAGACTTGGCCTTTTATATTGCCAAAAAGCACAAAGATTTAGTAAGTGCAAAAGATGGAGATGAGATGACAGCTCTTCAACTTCTTGCATGCAATCCCTCAGCATTTAATGATGGCCGAAAACGAAGACCGCCCAAGCGGTTCATCAACTACTCTTGTATGATACTTTTAACTTAGGCTCGTTTAGTAATTTTTTTTTCAACAATGATTCAGCAAATTAATTTTGATATTTTAATGAAATATTAATAATATGGTAATAATAAAAAAAACAAAAAAAAATCATATCACAATAAGTGAGGCTTGTTGTTAGTTCATTAGACCTGACTTTAAAGCTAAAGAATTAGAGCTTCAAAATATTTTTTTTTTTTTTATAAGTAGTTTTTTTTTTTAATTATGGATAAATTGCGACAATAGTCTCTATACTTTTATTCTTGTGTCATTTTGATCCATGTAATTTCAATTTGCTCCATTTTGACCATAAAAGACTCATTTCATTTCAAATTAATCTAATTGATTACAACTCTTAATATTTTTATGAAAAATATGCATATAAGTGGCATGTATCATATTTTTCAAAAAAAAAAAAATATTTGCTATAACCTCAGTGAGTTAATCTCAACCAATTTAGTAAATATTTTCAGTCAAAAACACTAACGGCATTATCAATTGGACCAAATTAATTCAAAATCATAAATTAAGGGTCAAAATTATGCTAATTGAAAGTTTATAGACCAAAATGACACAGGGGACAAAATGTAAGGACCATAGGTGTAATTTGTCCTAAAATTATTGTTCAAAAAATTAAGAGAAAATTACGACAAAAAAAAAATTTATTAGGATTTAAACCTTATAACAAAATAAATCATGAGTTTTAATTTTATCAATGTAAACTCTAATATTTTGATTTATTTTCAATCTAAACCATTCATCTATTTTCGTTAAATAAAACAAACGAAAAAATAGTATTTAGTCATTTAACTCAATTTAGGTTATATAAAATGTCTAAAATATATTCTTTCATTGAGTTTAATAACTAAAATACTCACTTTTTCATCAATTTTACTTAACAAAAACAGACAAATTGTTTAGATTGAAAATAAATTAAAATTTTAAGATTTAAATTGATAAAATTAAAAATTCATGATTTATTTTGTTATAAGGGTCAAACGCTGATTTTTTTTTTAAAAAAAAAATTCCAAAAATTAATATGTTTGGTTATGTTTTTTTTTTTTTTTTTTTAAAAAAAGTTAAAGACCCATTAACTTTCCTTTTTTTTTTGTTGGGTAAATTACACTCACCTCCCCTGAGGTTTCTGATAATTATAGGGACCTTCCTTACTTTTTCTGACATTGTCAAGATTCTCCCCTCCCGTTAATTTAAGCCAAACAATGTTAACTTAGTTGTGCAAATGACCATAATACCATTTACACTTGATACCCTCTAATTATAATTTACCTATATATTAAATTATCATTTTATTTCTCACAAATTTTTTTTTGTATTTCCTTGACTTTATATTTTTTTTTCACCATAAGTTTAAAAAAAAATATCAAGCATTAATGAAATTAAGAAAGAATATCCATGTTTCTTATTTGAACTAATTTTGAGATTTAATTTAATAAAAATAATTTAAATGAAAGAAACAAAGATGGAGATACACGTTTAAGCTGTAATGAATAACAAATTATTTGAGTATTTTATTATTTTCAAATAATTTATTTCTTCAAGTAAAATTCTATTTTAGTTAGATGTAAGAAATGACAAATTTAAATAGTTTTATTATTCTCAAATAATTTCTTTATCTTTCATTCCTTATCATCTAATTTTAATTTATTGTAACGTGATTAGATATTTTTTCACTTTTATATTTATTTAAAAAAATTTATAATTAAGGCAAGAAATATTGACTTATTTTTTTAATGATAATTAAAATTTGATAATAATATCGGATTGTGAAAAGATAAAATGATAATTTTTTATATATATTTATGAGGTAACATTTGGTAATTTTTATAAGTCAATTTTTTTTATTATAAATATGAAATGTTATTATGTTTATTTTTCTTTCAAAAAATTTAATACACAAATATGTTTACAAAACAAAAGAAAATTCATGTTTCGTAAGTTGCTATGGTATTAGGTGATGTTGACTAACATTGATGAAAGAGAAAAAATGATGAAAAAAATTGAGAAAAAAAACATAGAGAAGAGAACAAATAAAATAATAATAATAAATTATATGGTGTTGCTATTTGTTACAGTCACACTATGAAAAAATGAATAAGAAAATAAATAGAAAGAAAAATGAAATAAAGAAAATGGAAAGAGAGTGATAATTTCTCCAAATGTGTATTTTTCATATAGGAAAAAAATCAAATACCTATATGTATTTTTAAATTTTTATTCAATTTCTAATTTCTCCAAATAGTTATTTATAAAATTGGTGGTCTTTTTAAAAAATAAAACATCTTTTATACTTTGTTTTGTAATTTTGAAATAAATGATTATATTTAATCTAGTATAAGGTTAAACGGTGATCAATTTATTAGCTCTTTTTTTTTTTTTAATAGATAAAGTAATTGACGTGGGTAGGCCCATAAAGGCCATAACCCACTATGAACAATCCAAGCCTACCACTTAGAGCCCAGTACATAACCCAACTGATAAGGCCTAGCACAGCTGGAAGTCAACATGACTTGAAGGACCAATGATATTCAGACACGTGGCAGGTAAAGGGCAAACCACATCAGCAGACAAAGATCTGCAAAGTTATTACTACTGCACATCGCCATCAATGCAGCCCCTCACAGCATTTATTATGACAACACCTCTCCGTGGGGACAACACGCCCTCACCCTGAACAAGGTAAGCTACAGCATAGACTTTTGGCCAAGGTGACAGGTCAGAAGGGACAACGAAATGATGACCAAAGAATATAAGCAGACATTGAAGACAAGAAGAAGGTTAAGCTTTTCTATCTCTAATTCATATCACTTCCTCTTCTTCTAACTTGCTTGTCAGAGGGTTCACTGGAGGACTCCCCGTTCCCCGTTGAACTCATGTGCAGGTTCATTGGTGGGCTTGACTATTCAGATACAGGTTGGAGAAGCATGGACCAGTCCGACCCATTCCATCTGGAACCCGTTATATCATAACTGTATCATCAGTTGGCGCCGTCTGTGGGAAAGCTTTGCTCCGCGCGCCAGTTGTGCTCATTGTCGCCGGAGACCCTGTTTCAATAACACTTTCCTGCTACCCATCAAAGTGTATGGTCACGACTAGATCCATGGCTTCTCACCAAAATGCTGCCGACCACCAAGCCGACCCCCCCAATCCAAACAACCCACCACAGTATTTCATCGAGCTTACCAACAGCATTAATCGCATGGCTGAGCAAAACCAAGCCCTGATAAATGCTTTACCCCAAAAAAACCTTCCTATGCCTCCTCCACCACCTCCCGATATTCCGCTCAACCAAGAACGAGCCCCGAGCCATACTATCCCGCAGCCCTATCCACCCAACTTGGAAGGCTTGCAACCTCCTCCTCCTAATATGAATCCACTACCCCAACTCCTCAGATCCATCGGTCCCGCACCAACCATGAAGGGAAGCCAGTAGCGTCCAACCCCCGCTGCCTTCCGGTGGTGATAACATCCCTCTCTGGGATGCAAAACTCCGAGCCATGAAGCTCCAACTCCAAAGGGTCATGCAGAACATCCAGCATAAACCCTCTACCACAGCAAACTCACCATTTGTTGCCTCCATCCGAGACAAACCTCTACTCCCCAAGTTCAAAATGACCACCATCGACTCTTTTGACGGTACGACAGACCCAGCTGACCATCTAGAGACCTACAGAACCCTCATGATCTTCCATGCATTCCTTGACGAGATCATGTGTCGAGCTTTCCCCGTGACACTGAAGGGGTCAGCTCGGCTGTGGTTTAGCTAGTTACCAGCAGACTCCGTCACCACTTTCCAGCATCTCAGTGACTCCTTCCTCAGTCATTTTATTGGAGCCCAGCGCTAACGCCGTCTGGCAACCCAACTCCTCAACATCCTCCAGACCGAAGGGGAGTCCCTGCGCAGTTTCGTTACCCGCTTCAACATCGAAGCCTTGCAGGTGGCGGAAAACGATGATAAGGTCATCATTACGGCTTTCATGGCCGGACTATGGTCGTCTGATTTCCTCTTCTCCCTCTCTAAAAACCCCCCACCTCCATGGCAGCCCTACTCTCCAAAGCCCAAAAAATACATGAACGCAGAAGATTCCCTAGCCGCTCGCCAAGACCCTACAGCAAAAAACCCAACCCCCCGAGAAAAGCGAAAAGACTCGGAAACCAGAAACACCCAGTACAATAACCAAACACCCCACTATACCGACCGACCCCTCAGAGCTGACCGGACAGCACCAGCCTGACTGCCCGATCGGTTCGAACGGTACACACCCCTCAATTCCCCCATGGAACAAGTCCTCAATCTGACCCAACGGGACTACCTCCTCAAATGGCCCCAACCATCATGAACCCCTTCCAATCGGAAAGACCAGTCCAAATATTGCCGCTTCCACCAGGACCACGGCCATCATACTGACGAGTACGTCAACCTCAAAGATTAGGTCGAGACCTTAATACGTTAGGGACGTCTTAGCCGGTTCACTG
Source organism: Camellia lanceoleosa (assembly GCA_025200525.1). Taxonomy (NCBI): domain Eukaryota; kingdom Viridiplantae; phylum Streptophyta; class Magnoliopsida; order Ericales; family Theaceae; genus Camellia; species Camellia lanceoleosa. The sequence continues at coordinate 9,458,677 of CM045765.1, forward strand.
ACACCCGCCCTCAGCAGAGGCAAAGGACTGAGCCCTTCAGAAACAACCGCTGGCACACCCCTCCCCGGCAACCAGTCCAACCTAACCAAGGCCATGATCGTCCTCCACAGTAGCCTCGGCTGCAAGGTAATCCCCCCCTCCACCTATTAGAGAAATCAGAGTTATTTCAGGCGGCCTTACTTGTGGGGAACCATCCCGCTCGGCTCAGAAAGCAGAACTCATAAAGATAAGGCAGGGCTCAGACAAAGCAGTTGCCACGGTGGACCGACTCTCCAAACAGCCCAAGCAGTGGACCGAGCCTATCACCTTCATGGACACCGACTGCGCAGGCATCTGTTACCCTCATGATGACCCTCTCGTCATTTCTGCGCTCCTCTCCAACTACAAGGTCAGACGAGTTCTCATTAACAACGGCAGTTCTTCAGACATCATCTTCCTCAACTGCTTTCGCCAGCTCAAGATTGGGGAGGAAAGTCTGTCTCCTCTCCAAACCCCTTTGGTCGATTTCACTACTGACCGGGTGACCTCCATCGGCTCCATCGATCTTCCTATCACAATCGGCGAGTACCCGCAGCAGACCACAAAGTTGCTCACCTTCCTTGTTGTCGACTGCCCCTCCGCTTACAACATCATCTTTGGCCGCACCGCCCTAAATGCTTTTCAAGCTATCACATCAACTTACCACCTTGCCATTAAGTTCCCCACCAATCTAGGGGTCGAGACAGTAAGGGGAGAGCAGACAGTTGCCAGGGAGTGTTATGTCGCCTGACTCAAAGAAGTCAAGCTGAATGAGGCAATGATCATTGAAGGGCTTAACGTCCGAGATGAGGACGAGCTGGTTAGAGGGGAGCCTGTGGAGGAGCTCGTTGAGGTTCCCATCGACCCCACCAACCCGACGAAAACTACCAAAATCGGCAGCCAACTATCCCCCCAAGCAAAAGTCGACCTTACTGCCCTCCTGATCGAGCACAACGATGTATTTTCCTAGACCCACTCAGACATGCCGGGTATTGACCCCTCATTCGTAACCAACCGCATCAACATTGAACCCCATTTCCGACCTTACCGCCAGAAACAGCGCATCTTTCATCTAGAGCGCAACACTCTCATTGCCACAGAGGTCGACAAGCTCCTTGAGGCACAATTCATCAAAAACGTGGACTACCCTAGATGGTTGTCAAACGTCGTCCTGGTCCGTAAGTGTGATAACCCTGTTCCGTATTATGTTAATTGGTCCTTATTTTGAATGTGATTATGTGTTTGATATGATTTCATGTGTCATTTGTGTGAAAATATGTGGTTTTGAATTTCTATCTGTTCACCGTAGGAATATCTGTTTGATTATCCGCTTTGGAAATTAAATTGAAGGCCTTATCGGCCGTGGAAACCGAAATTGACTACGCCATTGTGATTGGCGTAATTTTTAAAGCCTACGGTGAAATTTGATTGAAAATTGATTTGGACCAGATTAAATGGATTAAATTAATGTTATGGTGCACAATTATTTTATATTACAAGAATGTATTTGAGGGAGCTTGTAAAAAGGGCCATTATACACACTCAATTCCTCTTTTTGTTCATTTTGGCTGATTTAACTCTCTAAAGAGAGAGAGACCCAAAATTAGAGAGAGAAAAGGGAGATCATCTAAGTTTTGCTCTTGAATCTTGGAAGTCTTGAAGATTACTCAAGAATTTGCTATAGATTGTGAGAATTAAAGCTCCTAGGTGAGTATTTCATGGATTCTAGTTTGTAATTTTGTAAAATTAAAGTTGATTAATGATCAAGAGCAAGAATTGTGCCATAAGTGAAGGAATTGTGTAGTATTTGATGAATTTGAAGTCAATTGATGCATGCATGTAGGAAATTGCTATGAATTTCCATAATTGAGCACAATGTGTGTAATCCATGTAGGATTTTGGTTAAAGCTCATGTTTGTAATCACCATTTGCACCATGTAAGTTGAAATGGGAGTTATATTCCACATGCATGTACAATTTATGGAAATATGAGTTGAAATACATGGAATTTTTATGTTGAAAATGAGTTTGGTGTTGATTGGGACATGCATGTGATTATATTGTGAAATTGAGCTTCAAAATGTTGTAATTTGGTGTTTATACCATATTAGTATATGTATATGTGAAGATTGAGCCAAAAACATGCATTTTGAACCTTTGAATATCAAGTTGAAGCTCAAGAACACATTCTGGAAAAACCCAGAAAATTTGGTGCCCGCTCGAGTGGGGAAACTGCCGCTCGAGCGTGAAAAACGGGCTCCCAGCATTTTCTACAGACATGGTGTCCACTCGAGCGGGGGAAGTTGACGCTCGAGCGGGGAGCTATGTAGAGAGGCCTTCCGCTCGAGCGCCAGAGTGGACGATCGAGCGTAAATTCGACCTAACCAGTACTTTTGCAGGCCTCAAGGGTCCGCTCGAGCGGGTAAGTCCACGCTCGAGCGGGGACCCTGTTTTTGAAAATTTTGTGTGATCGTTCTATGTTTCGTTTTCCGTTCTCTTTCACTTGCAAGCACTCTTAGGCACGCATTAAGCATTATAATTGAGTTAAAGAGATAAGAATGAAGCCTAAAAAGGAACATGTGAATTAAAGAACAGATTGAATCGCTTGTGACTCATATGTGTTATATGATGTGTAAGGTCAAGCTCCAGGGCAAATCATTCAGCTGATCACTATGAGTAATATCGATATTTGAAACTTGTCATTTGCCCAATTGCTTATTTCCTTATAAGCCTTATGAGCTGCTAGTTTGAATTATGGACAATGTTTGTTATACTGAATGAATGGGCCAAAGGCCGTTTTGACATGAATGAATAGGCCAGAGGCCGTTTTGACAAGAATGAATGGATGGGCCAGAGGCTGTTTTGACATGAATGGATGGGCCGAAGGCCATTTTGACATGAATAAATGAGCCAGAGGCTGTTTCGACATGAATGAATGGGCTAGAGGCCGTTTTGACAAGAATGAATGAATGGGCCAGAGGCCGTTTTGACATGAATGAATGGGCAAGAGTCCGTTTTGACAAGAATAAATGAATGGGCCAGAGGCCGTTCTGACAAGAATGAATGGATGGGCCAGAGGCCGTTTTGACATGAATGAATGGGCCAAAGGCCAGTTTGACACGAATAACAGTTTGACACGACTAACAGTTTGACACGAATGATAGTTTGACACGAATAATAGTTTGTCATTTGAATGGGCCAGAGGCCAGTTTGATATGAATGAAATGAATAGGCCAAAGACCAGTTTGACCTGAATGATCCTAATGAATTGGTCCCGAGGCTGTATGATGTGTTTGGAACCACAGTTACTTAACTTACATATGTCTATGTATGTATGTATTAGTAGGAATATAAACTGGGCCCAAGGCCGTTTGGTGTATATTGTTCCAATGTACATTCTTTATTTGATATTATTCACTGGGCTTTCACTCATGCTCATTCATCTGTTTCTAGGTGAGCCAAGAGAGGTTCAGACCCAGCCTCAGTGAAGTTTGTATGGAACAACCAAAGTTTTGAAGAGTCAACCCTTGCGTCTCACGCACGAGACACGTCTTCGCCCTTTTGCCTTTTTGTGTATTTTGCCATGTTGGCGAGGACTTCGGTATACGTCTGTGTATAGTTCTGTTTGGCTGACCTAGATTTGAATGATTCTGTTTGTATAGAACCTTATGCTACTATACTTTCTGTTGTGAGTTATTAACATATGTAAATGTGGAATGTTATAATGTGCATATAAGCACAGCTCTATGGACAAAGTTTTAAATTTGCTTCCGTTTAGCGCCTTCACTCTGATAAGTTTTTGTCTTATTTGGTTTGAAGCCGTAGGTAATCTCGTGATTACTGGCCGGTTATGGCCTTAACCCATAAGGGCGGGTTCGGGTCGTGACAGTAAGAACAATGGTAAATGGCGACTCTATGTCGACTACTCCGACCTCAACCGAGCTTACCTCAAAGACAGCTATCCTCTCCCCCGCATAGATCTGCTGGTTGACGCCACGGCCGGTCATCAAATGCTCAGCTTCATGGATGCCTTCTCTAGGTACAACCAAATTCTGATGCACCCATCTAATCGTGAACACACCTCATTCATTACCAACCAAGGTGCCTACCATTACCGTGTGATGCCATTTGGACTGAAAAATGCTGGGGCCACCTACCAACGGTTGGTCAATGCTGTCCTCCATCATCAGATAAGTCGGAATATGGAAGTATATGTCGACAACATGCTAGTCAAGAGCAAACTCTCCGCTGATCATCTGACCGACCTGCGCGAGACCTTTGCCATCCTACGAAAGTACCAAATGAAGCTCAACCCGGAGAAGTGCACCTTCGGCCTAGGATCTGGGAAGTTTTTGGGTTTCATGGTCAGTCAGCAGGGCATTGAAGCCAACCCTGAAAAGATCAAGGCCTTGATTGAAATGCAGTCACCCAGAACGGTTAAGGAGGTTCAAAGACTCACTGGCCGAGTTGCCGCCCTCAACCGCTTCATTTCCTGCGCAACGGATAAGTGCCTCCCCTTCTTCAAAGTTCTTCGGCAAACTTTTGAATGGACGACCGAATCCGAAGAGGCTTTTCAGCAGTTGAAACAGTGCATAGCCAACCCCCCTCCTTTCACAAGCAATCACAGGCGAACCCCTCTTCCTTTATTTAGCCGTGTCAAGCACTACAGTCAGTGCAGCTTTTATCAGGGAAGACGGCTCTGTCCAACGGCCGGTCTACTACATCAGTCGGGCTCTCAGGGGAGCGGAGCAGAATTACCCACTGTTAGAAAAATTGTCCTTGGCCTTGGTCACTGCCTCCAGACGACTCCGTCCTTACTTCCAAGCCCATTCCATAGTGGTCCTCACCGACCAACCCTTGAAGAAGGTAATGCAGCAACCAGAACTCTCTGGCAGACTCATGCAGTGGTCAGTGGAACTCGACCAGTTTGACATCTCCTACCGGCCTTGAACAGTGATTAAGGGGCAGGCTGTCGCCAATTTCATCTTAGAATTCACTAATCCTACCCCAACCACAGCCCCTACAACCCCACCAACCCCTACCAACCCAGAAGACCCTCACTCTTGGACTCTCAACGTCGACGGATCATCCCGCAGGGAAGGCAGTGGGGCTGGTCTCATCCTCACCGCCCCTAAGGGTGGTTATTTCAAATGTGCTCTCCGTTTCTTGTTCAAGGCTAGTAACAATGAGGCCGAATATAAGGCATTGATAGCAGGTCTCCGCCTAGCCCAGGATATTGGTGTCAGCCACATCCGGGTGTTCAGCGACTCCCAGCTCATTGTCGGACAAATTACGGGGGAATTCAATGCCAAGGAGGACACAATGCGGGCTTATAGGGATATAGCACTCCCCCTTGTTCGCCTCTTCAATACCTTCCACATCAAGCACATCCCTCGGATGGAAAACTCTAAGGCGAATGAGATGGCTCAGTTGGCTTCTGCAAACCAGTCCAACCTCAGCCATGGTGTCCGCCTCGACTACCTACCCCACCCTGTCATTTCCCCCAACTAGCAAGAAGTCCAGTTCCTCCAAAATGAACCCATCCCTTGGACGGCAGACATCTTCCTGTATCTAACAACAGGGGGACTTCCAGACGACAAACAGCAGGCCGCCAAAGTCAGGGCCCGGTCGGCTAATTACACTCTTGTCAGCGGACTCTTATACAAAAGGGGCTTCTCACGCCCATACCTGAGATGCCTCAATCCTGCTCAAGTGAGCTACGTAATGAGAGAAGTCCATGAGAGTACATGTGGCAATCATTCGGGCGGCAGGTCCCTAGCCCACAAAATACTTCGCATTGGTTATTTCTGGCCTACTCTCAATCAAGATGCGACAGACTTTGTGCTTAAATGTGACAAGTGTTAACGTTTTGCCAACATCCCTCACGCCCCTCCTACAGAATTCATCACACTCTACAGCCCCTACCCCTTCGCCAAATGGGGGATCGACCTGGTTGGCCCACTGCCCACTGGTCGAGGCCAAACCAAATTCGCCATTGTCACCATCGATTACTTCACCAAATAGATTGAAGCAGAACCCCTTGCCACCATTACCGAGCAGAACACAACCAGATTCATCTGGCAGTCGATCGTCTGCAGATTTGGCATCCCTCAAGCCATCATCTCCGACAACAGCAAACAATTTGACAATGCCAAATTCAGGAAATTTTGTGAAGAGCTCCAAATCCAGCCTTGTTTCTCCTCCCCAGGCCATCCCCAAGCCAATGGCCCAGTTGAGGTCACCAACCGTTCTCTTCTCAAGATTATCAAAACTAAGCTGGAAGCTGCTAAGGGACTCTGGGCTGAGGAATTGCTGAATGTACTCTGGGCTTACCGCACTACCGCTCGAACTCCCACTGGGGAGACCCCTTTTCGCTTAACATACGGCGCTGAGGCGGTCATCCCAGTGGAGATCAGTCTTCTTACCCCAAGGGTTCTACATCCGAATCCAGAACTAACTGAAGAGCTATGTCAGGCAAACCTAGACCTGATTGAAGAGCTCCAAGAAACAACTGCAGTTAGACGGGCCTCATACCAACAGAAAATGAGAACACATTACAACCGCAGAGTCCGACCAAGGGAGTTCGCTGTGGGGGACCTTGTTTTGCGCGAAGTAACCCTCGCCACCAAGAACCTGGCTGAGGGGAAGCTGGCGGCCAAATGGGAAGGACCTCACATTGTTAACGCCAGACCTGGTCCAGGCACTTACCGACTTCAGGACATGGAAGGCCGCGGTCTCCCCCATCCATGGAACGCCGAGCATTTGAAGCGCTATTTTCAATAAAAGTTCAATTCTTATATCAATCTTTTGTTGTATTTTCTTTTGACAATTTGCACACTTCATTGCTCTCATTCTTCTCTCCTGTGATGTAAATTTCTGATCAAATGGGCTACACTTTAATGACGACAAGCTTATATTCCAAATATATGTGTGATCTTTCAAATAACGCTTTGATAAAAGCCTCGGCACCAGAAAGCATACAAAAGCCTCGGCCAAACCAGGCATAAAAAGCCTCGGCCAGACCGAGCATACAAATCCTCAACCCGACTGAGCATAAAAGCCTCGGCCAAACCGAGCATCAAAGCCTCGGCCAGACCGAGCATACAAAGCCTCAGCCAGACTGAGCATAAAAGCCTCGGTCAGACCGAGCATACAAAGCCTCAGCCAGACTGAGCATGACAAGCCTCGGCCAGACTGAGCATGACCAGCCTCAGCCAGACTGAACATGAGAAGCTTCAGCCAGACCGAGCATGACAAGCCTCAACCAGACCGAGCATGACAAGTCTCAGCCAGACTGAGCATAAAAGCCTCGACCAGACTGAGCCTACATAGCCTCAGCCAGACTGAGTTACTTCAAGCTACTGAATTACTTGCAAAGTCAGTTAATCATAGCTTAACCCCAACTGAGCACGCATGCAGAGCTCGGTCAAGGCCATTCATGCAAACTTCATGCTTGTGGCATTAGTAGACACGCTTAGTCAAAATTCTAGGTCCATGCTTTTACACCACTCTTCACTTAGTCAAATTCCAAACTCACCTTTTATTTACCAACACTCTTGTAACATGATTTACAACTCCATTTTTTGGCATAATTTGAAACTCCACATCTTTGACATTCTTACATGTTTCCTTTACAAGTCAAATTATTTTCTTACTCTTTCCTTACAAATCAAGCCTAACTTGAATAAACCACCCTCATTCACTTCAGACTCACCAAAATAAAGGCAGCAGTGTGGCAAACACAAACTTATAATTTTATTACATTTTCAACTTCACTCTGCATGGAGTTTTTATTACAAGTTCAACTTCACTTTGCATTGAGTTTTTCTTAACTTTACTCTACATTCAGTTTTTCTTACATTTCAACCTTGGCTTTACGGTGAGTTTCCCTCACACAAGCCTCATACACAAGTCACCATTCTCATTCATTCAAGATGCACAAGCAAAAACAATGGAATGAAAATACAACTCAAATTTTATTTATTCACAAACTTGTACATAAGTTCATTGCAGCAATTAAAAAAAAACCAAAAAAATCAAAAAAACTTGTACAACCCAAAGCACAATAAATACCCAAAACCCTAAGTACAGGTTTTGTTCACACCAGTCACTCTTCCTCACTTGAAACAAGGTCTTCTTCTTCAACGCCCTCATCTAGGGGGGTCTGGGCCACGTCGTCTTCATCAATCCTTACATCGCTAAGGTCCAAGTCTGGGAACAGTTCTTCTGCCTTCCGCTTGAATATCTTCCAGCCACTGTCCCAGAACTCAGCCACTTCGTGTTTGTAGAAGTCCAACCACTAGAAGCTCTCAATAACTTCTACTTCAGTCCTGCCTCCAGCGGTCGTTCCCGACAGGCCCACCCCCCCAGACACCTCCCTTGCCAAGTTGATGGTGACCGTGGCATCGACTGCCATCTGAAATTCAGCAGACCCCTTGAATTGTTGTACTGCTGCAACATACAGATCGGGGTATGTTGCCCTTTTAGAGGTGGCCTTGGTTTTTTCTTCCTCCAACTCCTTCTCCAACCTCGCCTTCTCCTCCATTGCCTTCGTACGCTCATCTTCCAGCTCCATCTGTAGCCCAGCAATCTTCAGGTCTGCTTCTTCCTTTTCCTTGATCTGCTAGGCATGCAAATCTTCATTGCTGGTCATAGCCTCTTCAAACCGCTCGGTGGCCACCGTGCAAGCTTTCAAAGCATCCTCCAGCTTGTTCTGCTCGCCAGCCAATTGGAACTCGAGCGACACTACAGTGCGACGTTCGTCCTCCAACTCCAACCTGGCCGCGAGCAGCTCAGCATGGGCTTGAGCGGCAACATTACACTGAAAGATCGCCAACACTTCCATCTTTTTTGCCTTCTCAGCCTCTTACCAACCCCTGGCACACACTCTTCGCGTAGCCTTCTTCCAGCCTGCACTCTCCTTCTTGAAACTTGCAAGTTGGGCCTTAGCCTCCTCCGACTTGACCTTTGCAGCCGCCGCCTTTCTCAACAGAGCCCTTGCTAAGGTGGTTTCCTCCATTTAGGCAGAGCACAACCCCCTTAGCAATTTCGGCCTCATTGAACACGGCCACCGAAGCGACGCATTGCGTCCACAATCCCCATAAGGTGATCTGCAGCCGCCCTGGCTGGGCCTTCTTCTCCCTCCAGCCGCCTAGACATTGCGTAAGCGTGGTAGATAGCAGTCGTCAACCTGGCCCCTCCTCCTTGGGGCGCAGGGCCCCCCTTGGGCTGCTGCTCCATCACTTCCTTAGGGTCAGCTGACCCACTTTCTAATTGCATCTTGGGGTCGAGGGCGCTTATGTGCCCTTCTTCCTCTAGGACCCCTTGACTCTTCTCCCCCTACGCCTCTGGGGCAACCACCATTTCTAGGGTCACCACCGCTCCTCTCTCCCCTACTTCCTCCGCCATAGGGGTGTCCTCCCCACCGACCTTTGCCTTCTTCGATCCAGGCGCATCTGCAGCCCCCTCAGGGGCATTCCTCTTCTTCTTCTTCTTCTTCTTCTTCTTCTTCTTCATCTTCTTCAAAACCTCCCCCTCTTTGTTCGCCCTTTCCTTTCTGTAATTATTAAAACTATAGGGAAAGTTCTTATAATTGTCAGAAACCTAAAGGAAGGTGAGTGTAATTTACCCCTTTATTTTTAGAAGCCAAAAAGGGGGTTTTTTCAGTGGAAACCAAACAGGGCAAAACTCCATGAACCTTGGTATAATTTCATGATGAGTGATGCTACATAGTACATAGAAACAAACAAAAAACGTATACAAAATGATATGGACACTGTTGGCTTTTTGACTTTTGAAGGTTATTTTTGTAATTATGAGCGTGCCAACAAGGATCAATTAGTCCTTACAGAATGTTAATTGCCAACCAATTATCAGACAATTGTGTTTTAGTTCTTTCAGTCTCAATGAAGAGACTTTTACTGGTGGCTTTGTTTAGGAGAATTAAGTAAATAATGATTAAACAAAGAACAGTTGTAGCATTCCATTAAGTAAAAAATGAAAGACTTACAATGATCCAATTCAGCCTCGTAAAGGTTTACAGCAACAATCTACTTGAAACTACTCCTATGAACGAAGTGCAGTGCAGGAATTTTAAAGTACAGTAATGTAAAGAACAGGAAACATAAAAACTAGAAAAGAAATAAAGTTGATAAAACTGGTTTTATGGATCTGAGTCTGGGGCTTTTTCTAGGGCTTTCTCTGCTGTTTATACTTCTCAAGGATAACCATCGAACTGCACTTCTAACCGTCGAACCACTTCTCTATGATCGCTGATCATGTTGCCTTATAGTTGGCTCCACTATGCCAATACCTGCAGTTCGGTTTCCCTCCTGATTTTGAATTTAAATGTGAGTAACCGTTAAAGCCACATCACTTTGCATTTCTTTTCTGATCCAGTACTACGCAGATCTTATGAAAACCAATACCAACTGCCACGTATGCGATCACGATCGAAGGTTTGAATTGTCTTCCCGTATTACCCTCAACCTGCTACGTGTTGAACTGTGATTGACCCGTACGAAATATATAGCCAACATTGCCCCCTGCACTAATATAACCAATACTTGGTGATATTAGTGGATCAAGGTATTTTTTCCACATCTTTGAACGTGCATGGGCTTTTGCATTTCTCAGAAATGTAACTGTCATTTATCATTTGCATTAAATTCTCGTCTAACCCTTGAACACTCCCACTATCTCAGTATTCGAAAAGACTGATACATCTTTTATGGCCAAGCCAATCTTCTCTTACATTGATCATGCATACGAAGAGTTATTTGATGACACTGTTCGTCCTCGAAAGAACCTTCATGATTAATTAGCCATCTTTATCCACCTCCATTTATACAAGTTATGGAAGCTTTCGCAAATCACCGTCCTTCGAACCAAGAACCTACTACCTACGATTCTCTAGAACACAAATTTGCAATCATGGATATCAGAAGCTTTTCCTCTAGAACGAAACTATCTGCGCAAGACGAAGCTAATGCTGCTTCTTCTTCTTCTACGACTTCTGGCTAGGGAACTTGGTCCACTATTGCTCAACCTCAGACAAGGGAACGCATTCATTATCATTTCCCTAAATTCGATGACCCTCTTGACATTCCTCCTTCTAAACGCAGTTCAGTAGTATATCCATATGTTTCTATTAATCGTAGCCGCAATCTTGAAGACAATCTGCTTACATCATAGTATACTTCTACTTTGCCATCTCGGATGGTTCGAAGTGTCCCACATCCCGTTGAAACTCTAGGGATCAGCCCTGCACTTTTAGCCAAAAAGGCAAAACTTTACCCCTCTGATTGGCTAGAATGTGTGACCAGGCCTGAATTTCTAGACTCACCCAGGGAACCTCCAACTGCTCCTCCTCTCCTTTCTAACCCAGATTGGATTAATGAGTTGAAGCTCACTCTCTCTGAGGGCCAATCCTTTCCCCCTTACAGGGTCCCAGTGCCTCCAACTCCCTATCAGCAATTTAGGGCTCAGATATTGCTTGCTGCATTCTCTCATTTATCCTTCGAGGTCCTTCGAAATGATATTCCCCACCAAAACTTTCTATGGGCTTGTGACATTACGTCTCGAAGTCATCTCCTTGACCCTGTGGCCCAAACGGAGCCCCATACTTTTTTAGACCAACTTCCTCTTCTACTTAACTGGCACTTCTATGCTTCCATTACCAGTGAAGTTCTGGATGAAGCCAATTCTGCTCGAATCCAGGTTCAATATGAGGCAAAGAACCTTCTTGATGAGTATGAATCCTTTACAAATCAGGATTCTGAGTATGGGGAAGATGCTATTATGAATGAAGTGCATGAAGATGGGGACATGGACACCACAGATAAAGCCTTAAAGCAAATAGAATTCGAAGTGAAAGCCCAACAACTCATTTCTCAATTAAGGGCTTACCAATTAGACAAACCAAACTTCGACAAGATAGAAGATAGAGTAGGAAAAGAATTTTCGTTTATTGAATTTTACTGGACTAAATTTCATGACCTTGTAACCCTGTCCATTCCGTATTTCTACGAAATCGAGAATGTAATCAAATGAACTCTAGTATCACCAGCATTTATCAATAAAACTGAGCTTTTCGAATTTCATTTCTTAAGTTCTGATTTAGCACTCAAATTATGAACTACGTGGTTGATGTGCTTTAACTCCACTTTGACTCAAACTCTTCTAAAGTGTGAAGTCTTTTCTTTTGAGAAAGTAATTTTTGCCTTTCATACCGACCCTAAGGCTAACATAATTCTTCACCCAACGGCTTCGAATTAACCAACCTTACCCTTCGAAACTTTATTCAATCACATTCAATTTCCCAACATATGGTTAATACAATCAAATGATTTCGAATCAATTAATTTTCTTTCGAACAAACAGTCTATATTTTCCAAAATATGGAAACCTGTGCTAAGTACTGTACTGTTTTATTTCGAAAGAGTAATTTCTTCTGTATACTATCAAACCAGCTATTGGTTTCAAAACTTGGAACGAACCATTCCTAACCTTGAGGGATTCCAAGTTCTACTTCGAAGGATTTATTCTCACTAGGAAACCCTAAAATAGGTTCTCAATCATTTTGAAGTAAACAAATACTTGAGCATTCTTGCATCCTTAGGCGTGGAATGTGCTTCGAAGTAATCTTTCGACATTTGAAGCCGTTTGTCATTTCATTTTGGCACCAAAAATTGGCTTCGAAGCCAAATACTTTATTTCGAAGCTAACATTAGTATTTGAGATGTGTTTCCCTCCATGATTATCAATATAGAAGGAAACTTTTCCCATCTGTAATTTTAGTACTCCTTTGTGAATTCCGTCCGTGCAACATCACTAGGTATATTTTTCAAACACAAAAGTTTTAAAACTCTTTTATTTCATGCTTTGAATTCACCTATTTGCCTCTCACATAAACTCTTCATCTCTACTGACCTTTCTTTTCCTCCTAGTCTCTCCCGACTTTGTCTTTTGAGAAAACCCTTTTATCAATGACCTCTTCTTCTCTAAACATACCGGTTGTGGAGCGTGTGAGTCCATCTGTGACCTTGAAAAGGATTATTGCCGAAGAGTGTGAAAAGTATAAGGCCGGTGAGAAAAGCGCCATTGACGGACGCATCTTCATTCCTCGTCGTCATGAGCAGCAAGAGTAGGTGCTTGGGCCCATCTTCAAAGAGATTTCTACTGAGCTTCCAGCTTTATATCCACGTCTAGAAGACCATTGTCTCCTTTACGAATGTGGTCTTGACTGGGGAAACTGGAGGATGAACCGCCTCCATTGTTGCTGGCCCACAGTGAGACCAGAGTGGCAAGAATGGTATGATCGTGTTGTCCCTGATAGGACTCTGGACCTTCAAGAGCTCTGCCTTTTCGACGCCCTCCAATTATCCAGGTTCACTATCTCAAAGGACCCTTTCTTAATACATGTTGCCCTTTGCTTTTGGAATTCTGCCTTTAATTTCTTTCAATTCAGATGTGGGATGATGGCCCCTACTGTTCTTGATATTTGTCATCTATTAGGATTGTCCCCTACTGGAAACCCCATTGGACCAAATTATCCTAACCGACCAACCCCTTTTTCCCTCCCCTCTCTTAACTCATCCTATAATAACTTTGTCAAGGCTGAGAATAAAAAGGAGGGCCCTGTGACTGATAGAAAATTCTTTTCTTTCATATTATATTAGCTTTGCAAATTCCTTTTCTGCACCTCTTCTCAAAGAATCATACCTAAATTCGCTCCTCTTGCCAAAGCCTTGTTTTACAGAAAAAGGTGGCCTTAGCTCCATACGTTCTAAGTCACGTATATAGAGCTTATTCTCTTTTTTGTGAGAAACCTTTGGATGCCAATCAAGGAGGTCCATTGTGGATATTTCAGCTTTGGCTTTTTACATATTTTACTGAACTACAATCCAAATGTCTTATGTTTTTGGAGCCAAATCCTACTACTCATGGCATGAAGCTAGCCAGCATTTCACTCTATCCTTCTACCTTTGCTTTTTACTTCTCTTTCTTCCACCAACTCCCAGCTTCCTTTTCTTCTCATAACTTCCGTCCCTTTGAACCTACTACCATTGGCCCATCTTGGTTGAAAACCTTTCTAAGTGATAGGTTCTGCTCTTCACCCCAACACAAGAACATATGGGCCTCTATTCTAATCCCTAGAGAGTTATTCATTGGGACTTTGAACCCTAAAGCTTCAAGTGCATTGCTGAACCCTATTGTCCTACTCAATTTGCTAGGCAATTTGGCCTCACACAAGGGGTCCCAATACCTCTCTGCAGCCAGACCAATTTAAGTCTTACCAGTAGGGACTTAAAGGTTCGAAGATCCAGATTAGAAGAAGCAACTTCTAAATTTATCCAGGACTTGATTGAGTTTGAGTATATCCCTTTCATTCCTTAAAGTAACCTATTGAAAAGGTGCCAAAACTGGTGGGTGACCAATATAGAGGTATACTTGGCCATTCCTCTCCAAGACCTATTAATGGTATTGGATATACCTCAGCCCAAATCGAAAGAGACTGGAATTTTTACTTCTTCCATTATTCCTGCTATCACAGTTCTTGTACCTGTCATTATAAAGCCTATTCCTGCTGCCTCAACTCCTCCTGGAGTTACTCGAGCTGCCTCAAAGAAAGGTATATACCCTTGTTTCTTTTCTCTTCTTTTTCTTTATAATGCTTTTAGCTTTACTTCTAGTTCTTCTTTTGGTGCAGGTGGTATGGGTGCCTCATAGGCAGATTCTCCCCAAAAGGTCCAAGCTTTAAATCTTCTTAGGAGCAAATAGCAACAAAAGAAAATGAGGCTTTTACTTGATCCTGAAAAGGAAGCACCTGGGGTTCAGGCGGCAGAAGAAGAAGAGGAAAAATAAGAGCAAGAAACACCCTTAAAAAGGAGAAAGAAGATGACTGTCTCTCTTGCTGATTTCACTAGAGATCCTATCCACGAAGCATCTGTTAAAGCAGTGCAAGCAGAGCATTCCAAAGAGCTCATTGTATTCCAAAGGGCTAAAAAGAGGAAGCAATAGCAAATGCTCAGGGATGAAGCCGCCGCCGATGCACTCCAGAAAGAGGTTGCAAGAAAACAACAAGCTGCTGGACACTATACTCTTCACAGCTTCCCAATCATAGCCATTATTTCTGAAACCAATAAGCTCCTTCGTACTTCTATTCATCTTTCTCAAATTCTCAATACTAAGGCTTGACATTGTTTTGTATTTCTTCTTTTGCAGCAACAACTACTTTGCCTATTCTTCCAATAAGGACTCCATCAGTTTCAGTCGAAGTTGAACAACCTCAAGATGTGGAGCCCATTCAAATAATTCTTCTACTTCCTGGCCCTATATTTTCCATACTCTTCTTGAGGCCAAGTATTCCTACTCCTCTTTCTTTTGGCTTAACTCCACACCTCCCTCATTTGTCTTTCGATTTACTCAATTTGATTCTCTTTCGAGCTATACTTCTCTTCCCCCTCCTAAGGAAATTCCAGCTGTTACATCATCTTTTATGATAGCTGATTCTTATAGAGAAGGTACTAGTAGCTCTCCAATCCATCATCCATTATCTTTGCCTAGCTCCAGTCCTTCTCTTGACCAACTGGTAGCCAAAACTATAGAGACTGCTAAGGATACTCTACATTCTTCTCCTATTCCTATGCAATCGTTTCTTCCTTCTACCAGGGCTCTTTCTGCACCTTCCATGTCAATGGATGAGGTGGATATCTTTGAGACTAGACTTGCTAGTCTTTTTTACATACCTTCTATCTCTCCAATGACTAGTAATGAGACTGAGCCATTAGTTCTAGTTGATTCTCTGCTAGAAATTTTTTAGAGCTCTTCCTCCAGTGGTAAGACTTCATTGCCTTCGATAGACTTGGACAGTTGTCTGGAGCTGCTGGCATCTTTTTCGAGGTTCCTTTCGAAGCCTTACAGAGGCCTATAATAAAAAATGGCTTCCTCAAATGTTACAAGATTACTGAACAATCTGGCATAGCTGTCTCCAGTTATTTGTCTCAGGCAGCAGCCACCATTGATTTTTACATCAACATTTGTCATGCTACCAAGGTTGCAGAGGAGAAATTGGTGAGGGATCAGAGCTTTGTTTCCAAAGTACATACTGAGGTGTCAGAATTGAAGGAACAACATTCCTCTGTCTCCCAATTTTGAGCTCAACTATTAGAGAAGAAAACTCAACTTGAAGATGACCTATCAGCAGTCAACCAAACCTTAGATCGAACTACCACCAAATTGCAGTTTACCAACCAAGGATTGGCTGATCGAAAGCAGGAGATGGCTACAGCCATCCAGTTGTTCCCATCACTTCAGAATAGAGCATCTATTGTAAAAAAACAACTGAGACATTGTACTGACTTCTGGGCCAATCTATGGCTACATGTACTCAACTATTTATGAAATAAAAATTTCTTATTTATCATTTGAGTGTTCTCATGTTCTTTTATTTAGCACTTACTCTATTCCTTGTGTTTCCCATACGGTTGGATAATAAGGCTTCAAATATCTGCCATTTATTTCCTTGGGATGTACATATCTATTCAAATTTTTCAAATGATATAATCCCATAGGCAAGACTCTATGAACTTGATATGGTCCTTCCCAGTTAGGTGGCCATTTGCCAAACTTGTGACTTTTAATCCCTATTAGGAGTATTGTCTTCCATACCAAATCACCTTCATCAAAACTAATGTGCTTGACTTTCTTATTATAGTTTTTGGCTGCTTTCTTCTTTTGAAAAAGAATGCTATTTAATGCCAGAATCCTAGCTTCATCTATACTTTCTAATTCCAAACACATACTCTGATGGTATTGCTCAAGATCTAACTGGTCTTGGCATCTCACCCTCAAGGACTTAACATTAATTTCCACAGGTAGCACTGCATCATACCCATATACTAAGGCATAAGGAGTGATTCCTGTGCTTGACCTTGGAGAAGTCCTATAAGCCCACAATACATCCAATAATAAGTTATGCCAATCCCTAGGATTGTCTTCCACAACTTTCTGTATTCCTTTTTTCAAAGACTTATTGGATGATTCAGCTTGACCATTGGCTTGTACATAATAGGGGGGTGGAATTAACAAGGCTAATTCCAAACTCTGCCACAAAAGATTTTACCATTTTCCCATCAAATACAGTCCCATTATCAACAGTTATAGTCTGTGGGATACCAAATTTATGGATTAATTTCTTAATGAATCCAATGACTTCAGTCTGGTCTACAGCCTTGTATGGCTTAGCTTCGACCCACTTAGTGAAGTAATCAGTGGCCACTAAGATGAAACAATGATGCTTCGAAGAGGGTGGGTGTATTTTCCCCATCATATCTATGGCCTATCCTCTAAATGGCCAAGGCTTCACAACTGCATGCAGGTCAGTTATGGGCACGTGCCTTATTGTGCCATGCTTTTGGCATGCCTGGCAACCTCTTGCATATTCTATGCAATCTTTAAGGATAGTTGGCCAATAGTAAGAATGCCTTCGAAGCAGCCATCTCATCTTCACACCAAGCTGATGAGCACCATAGATGCTTTCATGAACCTCAGCCATAGCTGTCAATGTTTCCTTTGGGCCTAAATATTCTAACAATAACTCATCTCCCCCCCTTTTGTAGAGAGCATTACCATACATTATGTATTGCATAGGCTGCAATTTAATTTTTCTGCTGGCTTTCGAAGATGGGCTAGCCAGATACTGCATTATTGGATGCCTTCAATCTTGTTCTTGTAAGTCATTATGATTGACTTCCAGGACCACATTCCTTTTATTTAAGGGTGGTATTACTTTCTGATATGTTGTTTGGCTTATGTCCCTATGAGTATTATTCCTTCTCTTAAAATTCGAAGCTTTCTGAGCCACATCATTAGCTTTATTATTCAAGAATCTTAAGACATGAGTTACATTTGCTATCTGAAATTGAGAAAGCAGATGTAATGCAACAACATAGTATGGCAACATGCTTATACTTTAACATTTGAAAATCCCTTTCACCTGGTTAACTACCAATTGAGAATCTCCAAATATGTCAACTGCATGAGCTTGTAATCTAATAAGTATTTCCAGTCCCATTATTAAGGCTTCATATTCAACTTGATTATTGGAACAAGTAATTTCATCCACTCTGAAACCATGCGTGGTTTCTACTCCTTGTGGTGACTTAATTACTACACCAATTCCAGTTAGGCCATTGGCTTCTGATCCATCAAACCACATTTTCCATGGTTCAACACTAGCCATACCAAGTTCCATTATCTCTTGGCTTTCTGTTTGACATGGATGGTCTGCCAAAAAATTAGCTAAAACTTGTCCTTTTACTACCATTTGGGGGACATATTTTAGATGAAATTCTGATAAGCTAGTATCCATTTACCAATTCTTCCCCTCAACATGGGTCTAAATAACATATATTTAACCAAATCTGTGGTTGCAATTACCAAGACAATTGTAGGTAAAATATAGTATCTTAATTTCATTGCAGCAAAATACAATGCAAGGCATAGCTTTTCTACAGCTGAGTATTTACATTCACAAGAATTTAGAAACCTACTAAGGTAATAAACAACTTGCTCCTTGTCTTCTTCATTGTCTTGGGCTAAGAAAACTCCCAATGAATCCTTTACTGCAGCTATATACAACTTCAAGGGCTTATCACCCTTTGGTGGCATCAGCACTGGAGGGTTGGCCAAGTAGGCTTTGATTCCTTCGAAAGCAATTTGATGCTCTACTGTCCACACAAACTCCTCTTCATCTTTTAGCCTTAACAAGGAAGAAAATAATTTAGTTTTCCCTGCAGTATTGGAAATGAATCTTCGAAGAAAATTAACCTGTCCAAGGAACTTTTGTAATTCTTTCTTACTTGATAGAGGTCTGGCTTCAATGATGGCTTTGGCTTTATTCTAGTCAATCTGTATTCCTTTCTTGTGTACTACATAGCCCAAGAAGTTTTCAGATGATACGCCAAAAGCATACTTAAGAGGATTGAGTTTCAACTTAAATTTTCTCATTCTTTCAAAAGCTGCTTCTAAATGAAACAAATGTTCCTCCATGGATTGGGATTTCACTACAATGTCATCAATATAACACTCTAAATACCCTCCAATGAGGTCATGAAAGATAATGTTCATAGCCCTCTGATATGTAGCCCCAGCATTCTTCAGGCCAAATGGCATTTTAACCCATTTGAAGGTGCCAATATTCCTAGGACATCTGAATGCTGTCTTGTGGACATCCTCCTCTGCAATGCAGATTTGGTTATAACCAGAGTGCCCATCCATCATTGATAAAATTTGATGCCTCGAATCTGCTCACCAACAAATCTACTATAGGCATAGGATACTCATCTTTTGGAGTTGTTAGATTTAAGTTTCTGAAATCGATGCATACCCTCATTTTACCATTCTTCTTAACTACAAGCACAATATTGGATAGCCATTCAACGTACCTAGCTGTCCTAATAAGCCTGCCTTAAGGAGTCAAAGAATTTCCTCTTTAACTTTCTGAATCACTTCTGGACTCATTCTTCTTGGTTTTTGCTTGTATGGCTTGAAATTAGGCCTCATAGGGAGCTTATGTTCTACTACTGACCTATCCAATCTTGGCAGTTCATTATAAGACCATGCAAAGCAATCTTTATATTTCTTCAAAACAACCAACAACTGGTCCCTGTCAAAAGCATTCAACCAAGCACTTATATAGGTGGGCTGTTGTATAGAACTTTCCCATAAATTTACTTCTTCCAAGGGGTCTTGTATCTGAGAACTTACTGATGCTCCTTCTTTGATTCCTTCTGACTTCAAAGCAATCTCCTTGCTTTGTTTTGCTACCAGTTTCTTTGACTCAACATCTTTACCCTCCTCCTCATAAACAAAGTCTATCCACAAGGCTTCTTCCTCCTGTATCTCCTGGACTTTTGTTTCAATGTCCAAAGCACAATATTTATCTAAGGCCAAAAATCTAACCTGTTGTTGTTCTTTCTTACAACCAATCATCATGGCTTCTTTCCTTTGCTCTTGCATTTTCTGGACTATTGATTTTACATCCAATACTGAAAACTTAATTAGAGCCAAAGACCTGGCTTCTTGGGTTTCATCTCTTTGCCTACAACCAGGCATCATTGTCATCATTAACGACAAACTCTTCATCAGCACTTTCCTAGACCAAGTGCTTTAGATGTGCAAATTCCTCATCAGCCATCACTTCGGCTAACAAATCAGGTTTTCTCAGTATACTGAGTGGTGCCACTCCTTCAGTATATAATTTGGCCTCTGCGAAATCTGCACAAGCTATGAAGGTTGATAATCTGCGTTGATCTCCTCTGTCTCTTCATTGCACAAGGCCATCATGATTTTTCTGATGTAAAGAGGAAGGCACACATTTGTTGGTATAAATCCAATCTCTTCCAAGTAAAGCATTATACTTAGCATTGCTGTCGATAACGAAGAATGCTGTCATGCAATCCCTGGTTCCCACACTCAGGTTGATGGGCAAAATACCTTGGGCCATCTATTTGTCTCCAGCAAAACCAGCAATGGTTGTACTGGTTGGGATTAGTCTGGGGTTCTTCTTTCCTAGTTTCTTTAACGAAGATTTTGGAAGCAGATTTACTGCTGCCCCGTTATCCACCAGCACCCGATTCATCTGTATTTCATCGAAAAAGGCCTTGATATACAAGGGTTTGACATACTGTGTCATGGACGTCGTGGGATACTCAAAATGGTATGAGAGGTTAATATTTACCTCTTCCTCACTCTCGTCTTCAGTTTCCATTGGCGTGGCTACTTCGGATTCGTCTTGCACCATAGTTACTTGCGAGTCTTCACTGGAGACTGGAATTGGGTCAATCTCCTGACCTTGGTTTTCATCTTCAACTTGAAACTCTTGTGGTAATATAAGCACTATATTCACTAACACTAGAGAAAACGAGCCAAATTGGACGAGTGGCTGTACCTACTTTCCCTCTTGGTCAACTTGTTCAATTACTTTAGAAGTGTCCTCCATGCTGCATTCTGGCACTTCTGTATTAGTAACTTCCTTCAAATGGTCTGTTTCTGTTGGTTTTTTGACCAAAAATGTTTGTTCAGCCATGAAGGCTTCAAACGTTTCTTCCTCAACCATCCCCTTCCTTTGGCCTGAGACGACTTCATCTTCTACCTCACTATCACTTTCTATCAAAGCTTTTTCCAATCCTACCAAGCTGGATCTTTCCTTGGCCTTTAGTTCGGAATGAACTTTGGCCAACTGCTCCCTGCTACAACTCCTTTTGTCTGGAAAAGTCGATTTTAGATTATGGTTTGAATCTTCTTCTCCTGCTGCTTGGCTCTTTAGTTGAACCAATGAAGAACTTTCTCCACCTTCTTTCAGATCCTTCTGGTACTAAGTGTACCTTCGTTGGATCTTCCTTCTTTGGGACCTAAAAATCACTGGGACCATATTTGGTTCTTTTGTTTTCGGGTGCTTAAGCAATACCCAATTGTTTGGAGTCACCAAATGAGGTTTGACCATCCTACCTTGGTTTCCAATAATATTTCTTTGGGTAGACATCACCCTAGGTTTGTTCTGCATGACAAACCAATCTGGAACTCCAAGTACCCACAAACCTACTGACCCAGCTGTTGAACTGTTTCTTTCTTCCTTTGAAGCCATCTTCGAAGCTGGCTGTGAAGGCCACTACTTGGCCCTGACTCCCTGTTTCGGACCTAACTCAGGCCTTTGATGAAGGTGGCCACTTTCCGTCCTACGTGAGGCTGGTCTAGGAGGCCAATCTCTGGCTTTGATCCCATAAACTGAACTCTTCTCTGGTCTCCTTTCAGGATGACCGCTCTCCATTCTGTAATAATTAGGTGGTCTGGACTCATATAAAGGCCTCTTGCCTTTAGAATGCATTCTAGCGGCTATTGGCTCAGCCATTAATGGTTGCAGCCTAATCCTAGTTGGATACGGCCTTTTGTTATAAGCACTAGTTGGTTTAGGACACCTCTGCACATCCTCGTAATATTGCTTCCCATCAATTGGAAACCCTTTCAACCACTTGTAGCTCAACCTGCATCTGGGACACATTCTTTGCATGACAACTGCTTCTAAAGAATCGCCATCCAGTGCTTCTTCATCAGAGTCTTCCCTCTGGTCTGAGAAACCTTGTCCAATAGCTGGTAGATTTTCGGTGTCTTTCTTGACAGTTGTCTGGCTGGCAACATGCATCTGCACATTGACTTCTTCTAATTCTTTCAAGGACAAGTTTTGGAAGTCTGGCATAATAACATTGGCTGCCACCTCTCCAATTTCCGAGAATGGATTAATATCAATCCCTATGGCCTTTTCTGCTTTAGCTGAGAATTTTAAACTCCCCTTTTGAATCTACTCTTGGATCCTGTCTCGAAAAACAATGCAGTTTTTAGTTGAGTGAGACCAAAAATTATGCCATTTACAATACACTTTTCCTTTAAGTTCCTCTGAAGATGGAATTTTACTCATTTTGGCAACTTCAGGAAATTTGCAGCAAGCAAATGATAAAAAATGTCATCTGCCTTTGTTAAGTCGAAAGAGTATTTCCTATGAAGGTCTTTCTTTTTAAACTACTGATCAATTGTTGTATCTTTATGAATTAATGCCTCACAGATCATAGGTTCTTTCCCTACAATCTTTGCTGCATCAATCTCATAATTAGGATCTCTATAATATGTCTTGTACGATGCATTACTTCGATCTTGTTCTTCTTCTAGTAATGCTTCATACCTAGACACCTTATAGGTTAATTCCACTAAGTCTCTAAACTCAGTTGAGTCAAATTTCTTTCAAAGCCTAAACTCTAAACCATTTTGAGCCAATCTCACAAATTCAGGCTCTAGTAAAATGATCCTACATTTATTTCGTGCTCTTTTAAATCTTGCAATAAACTGAGTAACCTTCTCAT
Organism: Camellia lanceoleosa; assembly: GCA_025200525.1. NCBI lineage: Eukaryota > Viridiplantae > Streptophyta > Magnoliopsida > Ericales > Theaceae > Camellia > Camellia lanceoleosa. The sequence continues at coordinate 9,481,611 of CM045765.1, forward strand.
CAGGCCTTTGAATCAATCTTACCAAGTCTGCCATGGAAACCTCTGGCTCTGTTTAGAAGAATTGGGCATGAAATGCCTTTTCCATTTGTTGTCAAGTTTGGATAGAGCCAGGTGTAAGGTTAATATACCATGCAAATGCCCCTCCAGTTAGAGAATTTGGGAATAATCTTAACTTCATATAGTCATTATTGGTAAATTCACCGCACTGAGCCGCGAACCTAGCAATATGCTCAACTGTTGACTAGTTTCCATTCCCATAAGAAAATGGCAAAATCTGGTATCCTAAAACCTCTTGGGTATTCATGTACCCTATCTATCCATTCTGGGTACGGTTTCCTGTACACAGGAGTCTGAAGCCCCCAAGCAATTGGTCCACACATTTCTCTAACAATATCAGTAATTTGGTCCCTGGGGACCATATTTTGTGCCTGTTAAACCACTACTGGAGGAACAAACACAGGATTTAGTGGACAATCTTGTGCCTAGGGTTCTCTTGGTCCATAAGGTGGTATGTTTGGGACTGGTTGTCCCTGTGGTGCTGGCTGCTGTTAAGGGTATGGATGACCTCTTTGAACCTGTCTTGCAAAAGGACCTGCGAAAGGTGCTGGAACAGGTGTTGTGTCTCTTCAAGTTGTAGGAAAATCTTCTAACCCCCTGGGTATAAATTCGAACAAAGGATTGGTGAACCCCCTCGTGCTAGGTATGGCTTCGAACATGGGATTTGGAACCATCCTTATGCTATTTTCTTGTACTGGGCCAGATCCACCAATTTGCATGGCTTCACTGTTAAGTAATGAGGCATTTTGACTTGCTATAGGCCTCGAAATAGGTTCATACCAAGACTGAGGTGATGGTCTTTTATAGTTTTGATCACTAGTTTGACCATTAAAATGTCCATTACTTTGCATAAGCTGTTTATCTCTAGCCAATCTTTGCTGAGGGACATTTGAATTTTCCTTTATATACCTTGCATTAGTTGGTTGATGAGCATTCATTCGATCCAAAAAAGATGTTGCCCATTTTTCCATTGTATTCATTAACTGCTGTCCCATGGCATCTACTAGGCTACCCCATGGATTCATTGGCTGAGTAGATGGAATAGTGGATGGTCCAATTCCTTGGCCTCGTCCAATATTATGTGTTGGGTATACCTCCTTATTGGAGTGTGGGACCCAATTAGTTTTGGAAAAAGAGTTTAATTTGGTTTAGTATTAATTATAATATATTTTTATATATTATATTTAATTTGTGGAGACCCAATCCAATTTGGAAACAACTAAGGTTTGATAATAAACCCTAGATTCACAATATTTTAGGGTTTGTTTTTGCTCATCCCGAGGTGAAGAGAACGGCTGCTACACATACTCCACTTTGGTGAAATCAATTATTTGGGTGTGTGAATAATGGAATTAATTTGGGTGGTTCTTTGCTTCGTTTTCGGTGTTGATTTGGTTCGTTATTTTGGATCTTCTACAACTCTGGTTCTGAAGATTTTTGTTCATCTATTTGGTGAGGTCTTTCCTCTTGTTTATTTGTGATTATTTGGAATTCACCTAAGGGTGGTTTTGTGAGACCATTAGTGTCTCGTTTGTAATTGTTTGGAACTATTTGGTTGATAGTGAAATCGGATTTCGATCCCGTGGACGTACCTCACATTGAGGGAACCACGTAAAAATTCTTGTGTTGCTTCTGATTTAATTTTTCCGCATTAGTTTTTATTCCTATTGATTGATTTACTTGTGGGGAATCACATATTTTCCCTAACAACATTATGAACATATGATACTTGTTTCGAAGTGCTGGTCTGTTCGACTATAGGTTCTGATAAAATGGGTGTTTCCACAAGATGTGTTATCACATTATCCTCTGGATTAGGCATTTCTACCTCTCATTCCACGCCTTCTTCCAAGCGTTCATTTTCTCTTTGTCTCCTACGTCTAGCCATTTCAATTAGTCCCACTGGGCGTGCCAAAAATATATGTTAGCTTTTTGGCTTTCGAAGGTTATTTTTGTAATTATGAGCATGCCAGCAAGGATCAATTAGTCCGTACATAATGTTAATTGCCAACCAATTATCAGACAATTGTATTTTAGTTCTTTCAGCCTCAATGAAGAGGACTTTTACTGGTGGCTTTGTTTAGGAGAATTAAGTAAACAATGATTAAACGAAGAATAGTTGTAGCATTTCATTAAGTAAAAAATGAAAGACTTACAATGATCCAATTCAGCCTCGTAGAGGTTTACAGTAACAATCTACTTGAAACTACTCCTATGAACGAAGTGCAGTGGAGGAATTTTAAAGTACAGTAATGTAAAGAACAGGAAACGTAAAAACTGGAAAAGAAATAAAGTTAATAAAACTGGTTTTATGGATCTGAGTCTGAGGCTTTTTATGAGGCTTTATCTGCTATTTATACTTCTCAAGGATAATCATCAAACTGCACTTCTAACGGTCGAACCGCTCCTCCATGATCGCTGATCATGTTGCCTTATAGTTGGCTCCACTATGCCAATACCTGCAGTTCGGCTTCCCTCCTGATTTTAAATTTAAATATGAGTAACCGTTGAAGCCACATCACTTTTGCATTTTTTTGCTGATCCAGTACTACGCAGATCTTATGAAAACCAATACTAACTGCCACGTGTGCAATCACGATCGAAGGTTTGAATTGTCTTCTCATATTACCCTCAACCTGCCACGTGTTGAACTGTGATTGACCTGTACAAAATATATAGCCAACAGACACATTGGGACTCACCTTGTTAAAACAAAATGTCTGTCACTATTATATTTAATTACAATTTACAAAGATATTATTGTCAATTCTGGTGAATAATTATGTATAAAAATTCTATAATATGATAGTTTCTTTGATGGCATGTATTCCTATCTAAGTATGTAATTATGTGATACTTTTTATAGATATAGATTTTTTGTAATGGGTCTCTCTGCAATAATCTTACTACGGTAATCTAATAGCATAGGTTTAAAGTTAAAGCCAAATTATGTCGTTTTAGGGTGCATGATTTTATTATTATTTTACTTTAGTTTTAACACAAACCCTTTGATTTTATACTTTGTTAACATGTCTAATTGCAATATAAAAAAAAAAAAATTAGCAAGATTGCCGCAATAAAAATAAAAATTAAAAAATAGCAAGATTGTCGTAGGAAAATCTTGATAGAGAAACCGAACTCACATTTTATGTCCAATCAAACATTCCATTAGACTAATCTATCCTGTATTTTTGGATGTTTTGGGAAGACGGTTAAAAACTGACTTTTGACTTTTGACTTTTGACTTTTAACCAAGCTTTTTAGCTTTTTTGGAAAGTAATTTGAAAAATTGGTAAAAAGTTGTTTTTTTGTTTTTTGAGTTAAAAACCAATATATTTGTTTATGATATCATATCACAATAAAATGACCAAAACATCTCATTCAACTTAGGAAATTTACATTTTGCCCTAGCCCTCAAGGTATAAACATGGAGGGTAGTTACGTAATTTCATACCCTGCGTTTTGCACACTTCCCAAATGGTTTTTATTGCTTTTGTAGCTGCTATGGCGTTTTTGTGAAGTTGCAAAACGCAGCTTTTTACTATGGTTCCCAAATAACCATAGTCATTTTGCATTTCTAGTAAGTTTTTTATTTATTTCTTTAAAATTTAATCTATCTTATAAGTAAATAACTGTTTGAATGTCACAAAATATTGGGTGCTAGCAGGTGTCTCCACTGAAGATACTCCTATGGCAGAGGAAGAAGATACTCTTGTTGTGACAAAGGAAGGTAAAGGTCCAAACAGGAAAATCTTAGTGCTTGGAATAGGCTATCCATATGAAGTTTACATCCTTGCTCCCGTAATATTATAACATTTACAGTCCGTTTGGATGGTGTGATTTGATGAGAAATGATGAAAAATGAAAAGAAAGAGAACTCTTTTATCATATTTGGTTATAAATTAGATGAGAAGTTGTGAGAAATGATAAGAAACTGCAAGAAAGAGCTCTCTTATTTTATACAATGATGCTAGAAACCAAAAAATAAAAAATAAATAAATAATAATAATAATAAAAAAAACTAGAATTTGAATCCTGTGACCTAGATTCACTCAAGGTTTGGTCCCACAACAAAAAATTTAAATACACAGATTTGATCAACTTTTCATGGCAAGTTTTTGGGATCATTTCTAAATCACTTTGACTTGCTGTATTTTGTAGGTTTCATTTATTACCAGAAGTTGTGAGATTTATTGAGAAACAAATTAATTGGTCGTGTATTTTTCATAATATCGAGATTGTTCATTAAAATAAAAAGAAGAAAAATATGTCATATCTACATTCCTATATCACATATTTTACTTTCTTACTCATCTAAACATGATAGTGAAAAAATACAATAATTTCTCTTCACAATCTTTTTTTTCTATTTTCTCATCTCGCGATCCAAACGGAGTGTTAGATAGTTACAACATCTCCAGGCAAAACAAGCTAGTGCACATATACATTCTTAAGTGGATATAGTTTTCTTATTGTTGTACTAGCTTTATTTTCTTATACACACAACACAATTAATTCTGACTTTTTGTATCTTGAAAAGTTGAATCATGTTGTAGAATCCCTTTGTGGGGAACAATTCAAGGAAAAAACCAAAGATATGAATCAGCTGTGAGGCTTGCCAAGTACTTAATAGCAAAAGATACTTCATGGGAGGCAACTGCACCTGCCATGGATGACGGTAAGCCTAGGACTCACAAATACAGATCGCCTAGAACATCCTCCGTCCCTTCTGATGGCCAAGAAGTAGTAGGGGAGGAAGAAAAGTCAACCACATCAAGTCAAGAGACAATCAAAGGGAAGACTGCTGGAACTCCATTGTTTTTGGCTACTAAGTCAGGCATTTTAGAGATTGTTGAAGAAATACTACGCATGTATCCTCAAGCAGTCGAGCATATTGATCATGAAGGACGTAATATACTTCACGTAGCCATCAAGTACCGCCAAATACATATTTTTGATTTCGTGGAGAAATTGGAAATTCCAATGAGGAGGCTTTTAAGAAAGATTGACAATGATGGGAACTCTATACTGCATATGGTTGGGACTAAGACAAAAGATGCTGAAGACATGCGAAGCCCTGCTCTGCTATTGCGAGAGGATTTGCTCTTGTTTGAGGTGCACTAATCTTGTTCCATTCTTGATGTGCACATTCACAAACAGATGCTTCTTTCCTTGCATTTAAGCATTAGATTTGTGAACATTTCAAGTTGTTGGATCAAATAGCCTGTTTGGTGCAACTTCTTGCAAGCTAATAATTGATAATCAAAAAGTAAAAATAAAAGCACTCCTTTCCTGCTTCCAATAATCAACTTTTTTCAATTTATATAAATAATTTCTACCTCATATGCTACAAGCAGCAGCTGCAACAAACATTTACAAATTTTCAACCAAAAAAAAAAACTATTAAGAAACTCTACAAGCTGCACCGAAAACTGGTATCATTTCTATCTCACACTATTAGCGATCATGGTCCAACAACTTGAATAACCCACTTCCAGCTAGCAAGAGTTTTAAGCTTAAAATATCTATTACAATTGAATTGAAACAACCTTCTTTATGATTAATTAAACATGCAGCGTGTGAAGAAGATCTCCACAGCCCATTTCATTGAGCACTTCAACAATGATGGACTAACCGCTGATAAGCTCTTTGCCAAAAACAATGCTAAATTTCGTACAGAAGCCAAAGAATGGTTAAAGCGCACTGCTGAAAATTGCTCCATTGTTGCTGTGTTGATTGCCACCGTTGCCTTTGCTGCAGCCTACACAGTACCAGGAGGTCCAAATCAAAACACTGGTTACCCACTTCTCCAAACCAAACCATTCTTTGTGATTTTCACCTTGACAGATGTTCTCTCCCTTGCATTTGCTTTGACAGCCGTCATCACATTTCTGTCAATCCTCACATCATCATTTCAGTTAAAAGACTTCAGGCGGTCTCTTCCCCAAAAACTTATGCTGGGACTTTCATTATTGATCCTTTCTGTGTCAATGATGATGCTTGCATTTGCAGCAACAGTGATCCTATTGCTTCACAATAAGGAACAATGGATTAGAAATGCCTTATACTCAGTGGCATTCTTCCCGGTCTGTATCTTTGCACTTTCTTACTCGCCTTTATATATTGAGCTGATGAAAACTTTCATGCACTTTCTTAAGAAAATAGGAGAGGTTTGTCCCCGGTATAATGGTGTTTTTCTCCAATCCTGGCTCACCAAATCATTCGGCTCCGACAAAAACCAATCCCCAGATCTCTCCAACCCCACTCATTATCATGTTTAAAAGGTTCTGACTCTGAATTGTAACAAAATCCTACCAAATTGTTTCTAGAATACTTGGAAAAGGAATTCTAAGAAGCAGTTTGGAGTTGAAAATATCTATTATGTATATATATTTATGTGTGTATGTGTATGGAAGCTAGACAAACATATGTTTTAAAGCTATACTAGTATTGTTATGATGTTCTGAATTGGTTTTTCAATAGATATGAAGCATGCGTAGTTGGTGCCATTTTGTACTGTATTTATTTATTTTGGTTCTCTTTTTGAAGGAGCTTTAATTATATGAATTTCTCCTTTCGTGTTTGACGATTAAACGTATCTCTCTTATGGTATCTGAAATTATACTATGTTATCTTGTCAGAATGAAGGTGGTTAATAGAAAATGTAAAGTTGCCATTTTGCCTCTTTACAAAACTAAATTTCCATAAACACTATATTAGTGACCAAACAAACACATTAAATTTTTTTTTTTTTTTAGGCAAACAATCCTATTTGTTCTCACCAAAAGCCCACAAACTTCTTTCATGCAATGTTGTACACCCAACCTACCCTCTCCATCTTCCTGGCGCAATCACCACTTTTCTCTGCATACTCACACTCTCTCTTCCACAGTCTCCGCCTTTTATTTCTCTTATTATCACCACCACCACCGCCTCTTCCTCTCCTCTAACCCTCAACACCACCACTACCACCAAAACTGTCTGCCATTCCACCTACCACCACTACTCCCATTGTGTGCCAAACAGAACAAAGTGTTGGACAATCTTCACTATATTTAAACGATTTAATTCTATTGTGTACAAAACAACAATTAGAATTTAATTCTATTGTGTACAAAACAACAATTAGAATTTAAAGAAATAAAGAAAAGGAGAGAATTTGTTTGATTACAAAAATCAAACTCAAAATAAAAATAAAATAAAACAAATAAAAAACAGATTTTATTTTGTTACAAAAACAAAATTAAAATCTGAATTCACTAAACAAATAAATAGCAGGATAAAATAAGATAATCAACTTACTTGGTTAAATTCTTCAAATAACTGATCAAGTCGTTTAACGCTTTAAGAACTTGCTATCTCCCAAGATGAAATGATCTTATCAACAATTAAATCTACAATTTAATTGTAACACACTAAGTGTTTAAATAAAATAGATTTAAAGAGATGGAATACGAAAAATTGGTGTGTAAATCCAAATGGGGGTCTATTTATAGATGTTAAGGTGGATTTGAATTGAGCAGTATGAAAGGGTTTGAATTTCAGATTTGAATGTTGGTTAACTATTCAAACAGATAAAAGGATGAACCAAAATGTTTAATTTGAATTGATTAAATTCAAATGTTTTAAAAGATTAGTATTAATGGGTCTAGCCCATTTTGCCCATAACCTCTCCTCTAAAACACTCAAACCCAAGCCTTATAAACCCTTTCAAAACCTCAAATCAATGTGGGACAAGCCTTATTCAAGCAATAAGAATTTTCACCAAAACTCCATTTCCATGCTTCAATTTCCTATTCACTGTAATGGTTTTAAGCAACCAAATATACCACGTGAATCACGAGGGCCCACCTAAAAATTAGACCAAACTTAGGATAAAATTCTGGTTTTACCCAGAATTTATAACCATTTCCAACACAAAGTACACCAACATCTATAACACACTCTGAAATTTTAATTCAACAGTCAAAAACATCTCATTTGTGAAAACATAAGGCCTATGATTATGAATATTATTTACAAATACGTCATTGCTACATCATTGTGAAAGAAGATTCTTTATAAATTATTGATGGTGTAAATTTTTTTATATGTTTTTTAAGTCTCTTGATACTGTTTTAGGATTCACAATGGTGTCAAATTCATATGCTTGTTAGGGTAGGTCAATAAACTTCTTAAAGTTACAACTACACTTGACTAGGTATTGACATCATCAAGTTTGCTATTACATTAAGTCATATTGCATGTATTTATCACCCTAAAAGACGATAGATAATTGCTGATGTTAAAAGCTTGGCACTTGATTTTCTTCATATTTTCCTTTAGTTAGGACACCATTTTACCTTGCTTTTCAAATAAGAGGTATTAGAGAATAATAAGTAAATGAAGGAATATCAATTTACTCTTATGTTTCACACTTGCTTCCTATTGTCAGGGCCAAAAGGACAGCTTCTCATGATTAGTGGGAACTTTAACAATATTTAACACTTGAGAGTCATCGACAACTACATATTAACAGAAAGGCTATGTACCTAGAAAAAAAAATGCTCAGAATTTGAATTTATGATTTAGATTTTAATTATTAAGTATTTTTTATGAGTCCATAATATTCCTGATACGATTAATCACAAAATTGTTTACATTGTTGTCTAGGAATACAGTTTCTTCTCAGCCAGCGATGCAGTTCAATAGTAAGAACTTGATGTGCAGCTCATGAGGTCGGGATTTTGAGTTCCAAATCCTTAGATGATAATTGTTGTAAAAAAACAAAACAAATTTTTATATATAAAAATTAAAAAAAAGTAAAAAAGAGTTTCTATCTTTTTGGGTAATGTTTGTACTTGGTGTGTAACTTTGCTAATGGATTAAGCAAAGCATTGTACCATTTTATTTACTATAACAACGTATAATCAGCTCACAAAATAAGAAATGCCCTGCCAAAGATTCTTTCAAGTTCAGTACACAGTTTTAGCAAAGTAGACCATTCTTTTAAGTCTGTTGAGCAAAGAATAAGTACTTTTGCATGCTAAGAAAATCAGATGTAGGATAAATTGTTGTCACATTCACAGTAAATTACAATTGCTAACATGACCCAATTATCATTAGCAGGTAAGAGCTACTCTAATGGACAGTTATAATCACTATCATTACCAAACTATTGTAGTTCCACTCAAAAAAGGCTCTCATACAGCTTCCCCAAAAAACAAAATATTAGGTGCACAAAATAATAGGTTTGGCAATGTCATGTGTGCCAGCTCAGCTCACATAAGTGAGGGTTTTGATCTAATAGTTTGGATGTGAGACATCCAACGGATAGAAATAAGTAATAGTCTGGGCATGCCAAAATGACATTTGCACTAAAAAAGAGCATTTTGACACTGTAGCATATCAAATTATAACTTTAACAATGTTGTTTTGACAATAACCACATGAGTTAATCTAAGAAGCTACACATTTGAAACCAATAAGTCATGTATAAAACTTTTACTCATCTGCAAAACCAGTGATTGTGTGCACTTTGACTTCTCCTATATATTCATGCAAAATATGAACTCTCTCTTGTAAAACTCTCTCTCTCTCTCTCTCTCTCTCTCTCTCATCATGGCCAAATATGAGAAGAATAAAACTGACAGAGACTTGTATGAAGCTCTGATGGGAGGAGATGGGAAGAAGGTAATTGAACTCTGTAAACAAATTCCAGAAGGCCCATTACACATACTAACCATACATAATGGCACTGTCCTACATATGGCTATTTACTCCAAACAAAGAGATTTAGTGTGTGATTCACTCGAAGAATTGCACAATGGAGATATCAACAACATGACTGTACAAAATGATATTGGAAACACTGTACTCCACGAGGCGGCCACTTCTAACAGAAAAGTCCTAGCCATGAAGGAAATGTTACAGAAAGCACCAAAGCTGTTGAGTATGCACAACAGGAGGGGAGAGACTGCTCTATTCCACACAGCACGCTATGGAAAGTTGGAAATGTTCAAGTTTCTTGACGGTGAAGTGAAGAGAATCTTTGGAAGTGAAGGAGAAGAAGAAGTTGAAGAAGAAAGACACAAAGTGTTTATCAAAGGGACGATAAAACCACCATACTTCACATTTCCATCCTCACTGAGCACTTTGGTAAGTACTCATTAGGGAATTACTTCAGCATCAGAAATTCTTTGGTTGTCTGATGGTTTTCCCCTTTCTTTTTTTTTTTCTGTTATTGAAATGTAATGTGAAGCAGATTTGGCACTTCCGATTGCAACAAAGCACGAATATTTAGTTGGTGTAAAAGACGGAGATGGGATATTTGAAGATGTAAGTAAACAAAGATGCCTCAAGCGACTCATCCACTCTTGTATGATCCTTCCCCTTCAATTTTAGCTTCATTGGTATGAGCTCTATTAATTTAATTCTTTAGACTTGCTGATGAAACCAACTAAACTTAACCTTGTTGATTTGACCTTCTTGGGAACAAATAAACCATTATATTAATTGTATTCTTCACTTAGTTAATCGCTTGTTTATTGAATTGTATTTTATAAAATCATCAGTTAACTCATGTTGCCATTGATCCATCTAAAAGTGCCTATGATAACTGATAAACATTAGACTCAATTCACCTTTATTTCTGGCCATTTGGCTAATCTACATTGCATTTTGTCATTTTAATTCTCTAGTAAGTTATTCCGGCCTAAAAATGCCAAGTTCTTTCAGGTGTCTCAATTGAAACCGAGGATAATCCTGTGAGGGAAGAAGGTAAAGTGCCTTAAGAAAATCTTAGAACTCTCTCTCTCTCTCTCTCTCTCTCTCTCTCTCTCTAGTACTTGGAATAAGCAACACTTAGACAGTTACTGATGTAGAACAAGTTGCGGTATAATTCATGGAACAGTTGGATCAGCAGAGGTCAAATTAGGGACCAAAAAGTACTTTTTTAAAGAAGTTCAAAATCCCTTCGAACTTAGTAGTCTGATTGAAAACGACATTTTAAACATTCCATGAATTCTTCAGTTACTTGTTCTACATCAATTACAACATTTTGAGGCTGAACAGCTAGTGCCTAGTGCACATAATTGAAATTTAATTTTCCTAACAGCTCTATCACTCAACTAATACTTACTTTTGTATCTTGAAAAGTTGAATCGTGTTGTAAAGTACCTTTATGGGAAGCGATTAAAAAGAAAAAAAAAAAGCAATATGAATCAGCCTTGAAGCTTGCCAAGTTCTTAATAGCGAGAGACACTTCATGGGAAGCTACTGAATCTGCGATAAACCAGAGTAAGCCCAAGACCCATAAATATGTCACAATAATAGGTGACACTTCATGGGAAGCCACTGAATCTACGATAAACCAGAGTAAGCCCAAGACCCACAAGCATGGAGCACCTTCTTTTGCTTCTCAAGGCCAAGTGGTAAGGGAGAGACAAAAGGCCCTGCAGGTCAAACTAGAACTATAGAGACCGCAGAAACACCACTATTTTTGGCAGCTAAGTACAGCATTATAGAGATTGTCAAAGAGAAACTCGACATGTATCCTCAGGCAGTTGAGCACATTGATAATCACGGGCGTAACATATTACATGTAGCCATCAAATACCGCCAAATACATGTTTTTGATTATGTGGTGAAGATGGAAATTCCTGTGATGAGGCTTATAAGAAAGATTGACAACGATGGGAACTCTATTCTACACATGGTTGGGATAAAAGCAGATGATTTCATCCTGGATGATATGCCAAGTCCTGCTTTGTAATTGCAAGAGGACTTGTTCTTGTTTGAGGTGAAATTTTTCTTATTGACATTTCATTCTTAATGTGCAAATACAAGAAACACACCCATTCCTTTGTAAAGTAATGCTATAACAACAACAACAACAACAACAAATTTACTGAAAATCAATACCGAATGATCTGAAAAGTTTTGACAAATCATAATCATTAGACAGTGAAATCTAACTAGGCCATACAAATCAAAACAAAGATGACTTTAAGCAGTTAGATAGATCATATAACTAGTCTTTGATTCAATGGCTTGAAACTTGAAGAATGCCAATGCTTAATAAGGAAGGACAATGTCATTCTTACATAATTTTTGTACCGAATTCTTGAATAGAATGATATGGTAGTGGTGATTTTGAAAATTTAAGCGACATTTGAATTTGTTTTTTCTGTTTGTATAGCATTACTCGTTAGAATTTTAACATTTACTATAACTAAAAATAACAGTGGGTTTGGTTTCACTTTTTCTGAATTTAGTTTTTTGAAATTGAGTTTTTTTTGTTTTTCATGTTTTTTTATTTTTAGTGAATACTTTTAAAATTTCAAGCAATTTTTTTACTTTGTTAGATGCACCTTAACTAGATGTATCTAAATAGTAAAATATTTGTGAACAAATATTTTTAAAAATTAATAAATACACAAAAATACAAAAAATATACTGAATTTTCATATTTTTCTTGTATTTTTGGTATTTAGTGAATTTTTTTTTTTAAAATCACAAATATTATACTTTTTAAACGTATTTATGTTAGATGTGTCTAAAAATTTAAACAGATTACTTAAAATATTAAAAAAATTAGTAAAAACAAAAAAATACAGAAAACGAAAAAGTAAAATTTTCTAAAAAATGAATTCTGAAAACTTGTCGTACCTTGCAGAGAATAGAGAAAATCTCCAGGGCCCATTTCACTAAGCACTTTAACAACAAACGGCAGACTGCTGAGAAGCTCTTTGCAGCTAACAATGCTCAACTTCAAACAGACGCCAAAGAATGGCTCAAGCGAACCTCTGAAAATTACTCCATTGTCGCGGTGTTGATTGCCACTATTGCCTTTGCTGCAGCCTACACTGTGCCAGGGGGTCCAAATCAAACCACTGGCTATCCACTTCTCCTCAGCCACCCTTTCTTTATGATTTTCACTTTGACAGATGTGCTTTCCCTTACATTCACTTTGACATCAGTCATCACATTCCTCTCTATCCTCACATCCTCTTTTTGGCTAAAAGACTTCAAGCATTCTCTTCCTCAAAGACTCATGATAGGAATTACATTGTTGATTTTTTCCGTGTCAATGATGATGTTTGCATTTGCAGCGACAGTAATCCTAATGATTAACAATAAGCAACAGTGGGAGAGAATTTCATGTCTACATGTTTCCCTGCATCATAATCTAAGTTTAGTTTTATTGTGTTATGTTATATTGTATTTATATTTGTTTGTGTGTGTGTTTCAAAACAACTAGCTCAAGCCTTTCTATCTCTTCCTGTCCCACACTGACTGTTTATATGTGTAAATCATCAAGCACTATAAATAAAATGATATTACAATGGTGAATATCACATATATAACATGTTATTGTTATCTATCCTAAATAGGTTTAAATTCAAATTCAAAACCCATTTGGATAAGGTTCAAATTCAAATGTTAAATGGTCATGCCACATGGGCGCCCATTTCTAACAATATGTATTTGTCTCTGTTTCTATCATACACACAAAAAAAACTTCCAATATTTTTACTACAAATTTCATGTTTCTATACAATCTATCTTGGTCTCTGTAAAAAGTTTGATACACTATGCTAATGCTGTGAAGTGCACAAAATGCACTGCTATTCTGTTCAGTCACAAAGCTCATAATTCTATTGAAGCTCTTTAAACTTGGTTGCCATGTGAACATAATTTGGGACAAAAAGCGAATTCATTCCTTGCTTCAAAACACAATTAACCAATTGAAATTCTGCAACAAATCAGAAACCTTTTTCTCCCCTTCTGTTGGATGATCAAAGTAGGCATGTCTCTGTTGTCCTAGCACGATGATCCATTGTATGCATCATACTATTTAAGTCTACGAATGGGATTATTGATTCAATTCTTACAGATTAAGAAAAAAAAAAAGTGACTGAAATTTTCAAGAGAAAACCTTTTTTTACACGAAAAAACTATGCTCTTTGTAAAGTAATTTTTAGCCTTTAGGGGCATCCAAGTTGTAGCACGGTGGTCCAATGTATGCGTGCTATTTAAATGGAGGGAAGGGATTATTGTTTCTAATTATTACAGACTGTCAAATAAAAAGGGTGACAGTGAAATTCTCAAGAGAAAAAAGATTATTTTAAAAAAAAAACTACCTATGCTCTTCATAAACTAATTTTAGCCTTGAGTGCTGCACTGATTTTAGAGTTGGACCTCAATTTTCCATAATCTGGTTAGTTTGCTGTGTCAATGGTCATATTGTTCGACATAACACAGTCATGTGCCTATCTAAATTGAAGGATAAGAAGGTAATTTTAGACACTCGGGAGCTTCACCTTACACAAAAACAATCTTCTTATCCATGTTCATAAACAGGACTAATCATCTAAAAAAAATTTATCAATTATCCATTATCACTGTTACCTTATGAAAATTATTGATGGATGATTTTGCAGTTTTCCATGAGAGAGAGACTTGGAACTTGGGAAATAGAGAATTTGTCTCATATAGAAGATGAAGCATCTCTTAATAAATAGATGTGTCTATTCAATTAATTTTGTACTGACTTATAGGTGTATGACCATTTGGTTTCAATAGAAAATATTAATTCGTAACTTTTAGAATTAGAATAATGCTATATGTACCAATTAATAAACATACTAGTGTATTAATAGATGATGTGGCATCATTTGTATGGTTTTGGGTATTTGTAACTTGTATAATGAATAGTCTCAAAATCTGTTTATCGTCTCCTTTTGGGTAATGTTTGTACTTGGTGTGTAACTTTGCTAATGGATTAAGCAAAGCATTGTACCATTTTGTTTAGTGTAACAAAGCATAACCAGCTTACAGAATAAGAAATGCCCTGCCAAAGATTCTTTAAAGTTCAGTACACAATTTTAGCAAAGTAGACCATTCTTTTAAGTCTGTTGAGCAAAGAATAAGTACTTTTGCATGCAAAGAAAATCAGATGTAGGATAAATTGTTGTCACATTCACAGTAAATTACAATTGCTAACATGACCCAATTATCATTAGCGGGTAAGAGCTACTCTAATGGACTATTATAATCACTGTCATTACCAAACTATTGTAGTTCCACTCAAAAAAGCCTCTCAGACAGCTTCCCCAAAAAACAAAAATATTAGGTGCACAAAATACTAGGCTTGGCAATGTCATGTGTGCCAGCTCAGCTCACATAAGAGAGGGTTTTGATCTAATAGTTTGGATGTGAGACATCCAACGAATAGAAATAAGTAACAGTCTAGGTGTGCCAAAATGACATTTGCACTAAAAAAGAGCATTTTGACACTGTAGCATATCAAATTATAACTTTAACAATGTCATTTTGACAATAATCACATGAGTTATCTAAGAACCTACACATTTGAAACCAATAAGTCATGTATCAAACTTTTACTCATCTGCAAAACCAGTGATTGTGTGCACTTTGACTTCTATATATTCATGCAAAATATGAACTCTCTCTTGTAAAACTCTCTCTCTCTCTCTCATCATGGCCAAATATGAGCAGCATAAAACTAACCGAGACTTGTATGAAGCTCTGATGGGAGGAGATGGGAAGAAGGTAATTGAACTCTGTAAACAAATTCCAGAAGGCCCATTATACATACTAACCATACACAATGACACTGTCCTACATATGGCTATTTACTCCAAACAAAAACAGTTAGTGCGTGATTTACTTGAAGAATTGCACAATAGAGATATCCAAAACATGACTTTACAAAATGATATCGGAAACACAGTACTCCACGAGGCGGCCACTTCTAACAGAATAGTCCTAGCCGCGAGGGAAATGTTACAGAAAGCACCGAAGCTGTTGAGTATGCGCAACAGGCGGGGAGAGACTGCTCTCTTCCGTGCAGCACGCTATGGAAAGTTGGAAATGTTCAAGTTTCTTGACGGTGAAGTGAAGAGAATCTTTGGAAGTGAAGGAGAAGAAGAAATTGAACAAGAAGGACGCAAAGTGTTTTATGAAAGGGACGATAAAACCACCATACTTCACATATCCATCCTCACTGAGCACTTTGGTAAGTACTCATCAGGGAATTGCTTCGGCATCAGAAATTCTTTGGTTGTCTGATGATTTTCTTTGCTTGTTTTGCTGTTTTTTTTTTTTTTTTTTCCTTTTTGCTTTTGTTCTGTTATTGAAATGTAATGTGAAGCAGATTTGGCACTTCTAATTGCAATAGAGCACGGATATTTAGTTGGCATAAAAGATGGAGATGGGATGACTGCTCTTCAACTTCTCGCATGCAACCCATCAGCATTTGAAGATGGAAGTAAACAAAGATGCCTCAAGCGACTCATCCGCTCTTGTATGATACTTCCCCTTCAATTTTAGCTTCATTGGTATGAGCTCTATTAATTTAATTCCTTAGACTTGCTGATGAAACCAACTAAACTTAACCTTGTTGATTTGACCCACTAGGAAACAAATAAACCATTATATTAATTCTATTCTTCACGTCAAAAGAGGCAATATGATACTTCTCTTAGTTATTCACTTGTTTATGAAGCTTGAGTAACCAGCTTACGGTTTGATAGAATATCATCCCCTATTTATAAATGAAAATTAGGGTTTACAAGATGAGACAATTACAAGTCAAGCCTTGAGGGCATAGAAGAATTACAAACCAAAAAAGCTCAGATAATAATATAATATGCTATAATATAATATGCTAACACTTCCCCTCAAGTTAGTGCGAAGATATCTCTCATACCCAGCTTGCCTGATATGTCATGAAATGGTTTATTCCCAACCCCCTTGGTGAGAATGTCAGCAAGTTGTTCACCAGACTAGACAAAAGGAATACAAATGGTACCACTAGTGAGTTTCTCCTTAATGAAGTGGCGATCAATCTCAACATGTTTTGTCCTGTCATGTTGAACTAGATTGTGAGCGATGTTGATGGCAGCCTTATTATCACAGTATAACCGCATTGAGTCTGTTTGATCAATACCTAGATCACTCAACAATAACTTGATCCATAAAAGTTCACACACACCTTGTGCCATAACTCTAAACTCAGCTTCTGCACTTGACCTGGCAACCATATTCTGTTTCTTACTCCTCCAAGTAATTAGGTTGCCTCCAACAAAGGTGCAATACCTTGAAGTTGATCTATAGGCTTCCACACGAAGATGATCATACTTTGAAAAATAAAGACCCTTACCAGGAGCAAACTTCAAGTATCTCAAGATTCTCATGACAGCCTCAAAGTGAATCTGATGAGGAGCATGCATAAACTGACTAACCACACTGACAGCAACAGCAATATCAGGACGGGAGTGAGATAGGTAAATGAGCTTACCCACTAATCGCTGATAGCTCCCCCTATCAACAGCTTCTCCTCCTTCATCATCCCCCAATTTATGATTGGGTTCCAATGGAGTGGCGCATGCCTTGCAGCCAAGCATCCCAGTTTCCTTCAATAGGTCAAGCACATATTTTCTCTGTGAGATAAATATCCCATCCTTAGAGCGAGCAACTTCAATTCCCAGAAAATACTTTAAGCTTCCCAAGTCTTTGATTTCAAACTCATTAGCTAAATATTTCTTCAACCGAGGTATTTCCCCACTATCATTGCCTATAAGAACTATATCATCTACATAAACAATAAGTGCTGTAGTCTTACCATGTGAGGAATGTTTCACAAACAAGGTGTGACCTGCCTGACTCTGTTTAAAGCCATATTTAAACATAGCTTGAGTGAATCTCTCAAACCAGGCCCTTTGAAACTGTTTGAGACCATATAATGACTTCCGAAGCTTGCATACTTTGCCTTCTGTCTAATGATCCTCAAAACTAGGAGGAATGTCCATATATACCTCTTCTTCGAGGTCACCATGGAGAAAGGCATTCTTGACATCAAACTGATAAAGCGGCCAATCTAGATTAGCTGCTAGAGAGAGAAGTACTCTGACTGAATTCATCTTAGTCACGGGTGCGAAGGTCTCTTGATAATCAATGCCGTATGTCTGAGTAAACCCTTTTGCCACAAGTCTTGCCTTGTAACGCTCAATAGACCCATCTACTTTGTGTTTCACAGTATATACCCATTTACATCCCACAGGTCGTTTGCCCGTAGGTAACTCAGTTAATTCCCAAGTGCCATTCTTCCTAAGTGCTTTCATTTCCTCAATCATGGCTAGTTTCAACTCAGAGGTAGCAAGAGCATCCTGAAAATGGTTAGGAATGCTAACAGAGGAAATATTGGACACAAACGCTCTATATGAGGATGACAAATGAGAGTAGGACACAAACTGTGAGATAGGATGTTGAGTACAAGATCTCACACCCTTCCTCTTGGCAATAGGAACATCAAGATCAATGGACTCAAAAGATTCAAAGTTACCTAGACTCTCATCAGAAGCAGGAGATGGCAGTGGAGGAACAGAAGTGGTCGCTTGTATCCAGTTAACTTGTTGTCTATCTATGTCCCGGACATAAACATGCCCGTCCTTTTCCTTGGTGACATTGGGTTTTATAGTCCCAGTAGAAGAGGATGGTGCAAGAACAACTGGTTCTACCATAGGAAGCACAGGACTCACTTCACACCAAGGCTCCTCCGGAAATGAGGATAGTGACACCGGAGAGGACAAGAAATAGGATTGGGACTCAAAGAAAGTAACATCCATGGACACAAACCACTTACGAGAAGAAGGGTGGTAACATTTATACCCCTTTTGAATAGAAGAGTAACCAAGGAAAACACACTTGAGGGAGCGAGGGTCTAACTTACCACGAGAAGGAAAGTGATTATAAACAAAACAAACACAACCAAAGATTTTGGGAAGAATAGAAATAAGGACTGAGAACCTAGGAGGATATGAAGAGGAGCTTGTTTTTGCAAGACCTAGGTAGGGAGATGATTAATAAGATGGGCAGCGGTGAGAACAGCGTCGCCCCAATAGGGCCGAGGCACACTCATAGAAAAACACATACACAAAGCCATGTCAAGAAGATGCCGATTCTTGCGTTCCGCCATCCCATTTTGTTGAGGGGTATTAGTGCAAAAGGTCTAATGGATAATGCCATGAGAAGAGAAATATTGTCATAACCCAGAATCTATGTATTCCCCGCTATTATCAGAACGAAACAGTTTGACAGTGGCCCCAAACTGAGTACAAATAATTTTATGAAAATTGCGAAACATAAAGAAAACCTCACTCTTATTTTTCATGAGATACACCCAAGTAGCACGAGAAAAATCATCAATAAATGTAACAAACCATCGATAACCTTTCACAGACATAACACGAGAGGGACCCCAAACATCATAATGTATTAATGAAAAAGGAACTAAACTTTTATTCAAACTAGGAGCAAAAGAAGCTTTGTGTTGTTTTCCAAGTTGACAAGACTCACAAAGAAAGTCAGACACATGATGATTTGCGAAACCAGAAGGAAATAAATGCTTAAGTAAAGAAAATGAAGGATGTCCAAGACGCCGATGCCACAGCCATAAATCAGCGGGGGTAGTAAAAGACGTGATGGAAGAATAAGCAAGTTTGTCCGGTTGATCCAGGAAGTAGAGACCATTTTCTGCACTACCACTGCCAATCGTCCTCTTCGTGACAAGATCCTGAAAAAGACAATGATCAGGGAAAAACGTCACACTACAATTCAAATCCTGGGTAAGACGACTCAAGGATAACAGATTAACAGAAAAATTGGAAACATGGAGAACAGAAGATAGATGTATGGTAGGAGTGACTTGGACTAAACCTTTTCCAGAAATGGAAGAAACAGTACCATCTACAATCATAACTTTGTCCTGACCTGAAAAGGGCTTATAGACAGAGAAAAGATCAGAGGAGCCAGACATATGATCGGAGGCATCGAAATCAATAATCCAAGGCAAAGACTTATGACACAGAAAAACACAAGGAGAAGAGGCTAAGTTACCTGAGCGAGTAAAGGACGAGGAAGCTGTACTGAGAGCAGTAGAAAACCGGTGGTCCAACAATTGGCGCAAAGCATCCTCCAGCTTAGTATCAGAAGCTTAGCCAACAGAAGCAGAATTAGAATCAAGTGTATCAACGGCACTAGACAGATGAGCCCGGGAATAGGAACCACGTCCTCTAGAATGGCCTGACCGACCTCCTCGAGAACCAGACCGATCACCTCGACCCCCGGATGGAGGCCCGTGAAGCTTTCAACACGTCTCACGAGTATGCCGCGGCTTCTTGCAATAATCACAGAATACAGACTCCTTAGCAGCAGACGGGGGGATGGGAGTCATGCTGAGGCCATCTTGAGGAGTAGACAATAATGCTGAGCGGTCAGTAGAGACAGGGGATATCATAGCAGACCGACGACTCTCTTCATTCTGTACATAGGCAAATGCCTCCTGAAGTGAAGGAAGAGTGTCCATATCCAGAACTCGACCCCTAACTGGATCATACTCCACATTTAGGCCTGCCATAAATTTAAAGACCCGTTCCCTTGCGATGAACTTCTTGTACCCGACAGAATCAGCAAAGCAAACGGGCTTATAGTCTTCCAGGTGGTCAAGGCGTTTCCAGCCGTTAGTGAGAAAAGTGAAATACTGAAGAACAGTCTGCTCCCCTTGAAGTGAGCTCTCAATAGAGCGGCGCAACTCAAATGCTTGTGAGAAATTCCCTTTGCGGGAATAGGTGGCAGCCACAGCATCCCAAACATCCTGGGCAGTCTCAAATGCCTGTGAGAAATTCCCTTTGCGGGAATAGGTGGCAGTCACAGCATCCCAAACATCCTGGGCAGTCTCCATAGACAAGTAGTCCTCACCAATTTCAGGAACCATCGAATGAATAAGCCAACCCATAATTAAAGAATTGGTAATCTCCCATTGGGCATAACCCGAGTCAGTGGTACTAGGTGCCTGTATCTTGCCATCAACATACTCCATTTTCCCTATGCTCTTCAAAACATAGTCAAACTTTGAGACCATGCTAGGTAGTTTTGACCATTAAATAGAGAGGTGATGATTTTCAGACTAGGGTTGGGATTCTTGGTCATGGTAGTAGGTATAATGAGACTCTCACTCCTCGGTGTTTGAGAAGTAGGGGACATACTGGTGAAATCTGTAATGGATAATATACTACCGAACCCGCAACAAAAACTAGTGGCAATCACAAACCCGGAAGGTGGTGATGAAAGAACAGGCACAATGACCACTATAAAAGCATAACAAAATTAAGAGACTATTTTGTTTTTTTTTTTTCTCTTTTTTTTTTTTTTTTTTTTTTGTTTTTTCCTTTTGTTTTTTGTTTTTTTTTTTTTTTTTTGTGTGCGCGCGGGCGCGTGTGTTTTTTTTTTTTTTTTTATGTTGTTTTTTGTTTTTTTTTTGTTTTTTTAGTTATTCATTTATATATGTATTGGTACGGTCTATATACACGACATAAGTATACCAAACAGTGATGAGAGTATACCAGAGAGAAATCGACGAACTGCTGGAAGATCGACTGGCGGAGGAGATCAACTGAGGAGGTCGACGGGCTGAGGAGATCGACTGAGGAGGTCGCTGCGTGACGATCGCGACAGAGGAAGGAAGACGAAGCAGAGATCGACAAGAGGAAGGCGAGCTGAATATCGACTGAGTGAGGACATCGACAGAGGAAGGCGAGCTGAAGACGACGGCGACGAGCTGAGGAGATCGACTGAGTGACGACGGCGAGCTGAAGATCACAGCAGATGATCAACCTAGGTAAGTTTCGAACCCTAGAGTCGTTGGTGCGAAGATCGACCAACAAGGCTGAGCCGAAACCCTAGAGGTTCTGCTCTGATACCATGAAGCTTGAGTAACCAGCTTAGGGTTTGATAGAATATCGTCCTCTATTTATAAATGAAGATTAGGGTTTACAAGATGAGACAATTACAAGTCAAGCCCTGAGGGCATAGAAGAATTACAAACCAAAAAAGCTCAGATAATAATATAATATGCTATAATATAATATGCTAACAGTTTATTCAATTGTATTTTATGAAATCATCAGTTAACCCATGTTGCCATTGATCCATCTAAAATTGCCTATAATAACTGATAAACATTAGGCTCAATTCACCTTTATTTCTGGCCATTTGGCTAATCTACATTGCATTTTGTCATTTTAATTCTCTAGTAAGTTATTCCGGCCTAAAAATCCCGAGTTCTTTCAGGTGTCTCAATTGAAACCGAGGATAATCTTGCGAGGGAAGAAAGTAAAGTGTTGGATCCAGCTCATAAGGAGGAAGAAGCTTCTCCTCATGTGAATGCATTGCCCAGCTTGTCCAGGAAAGCGGTACAAAGTCGCAAAGGTGACGGATCACCGAAATGAAGATTGCAAGTGGGTTTCACCTACTACCATTTATAGGTGTATATATATGGAGAGGTTGAAAGGAGAATACAACAAGAAGTTTGTGAGCAAGAGAGCAAACACAGAGAATTGAGAGTGAGAGTGTATGTGAAAGTGTTACGTAATCATTTTTCTTCGGATAATACATTACTCTCCGTGGGCGTAGGCAATTGCCGAACCACGTAAATATTGTTGTGTTCTTGTGTGGTATTGATTTACGGTGTCCGATAGGCCTAACAAGTGGTATCGAGCCATTCTTGGTGCGTTTGAACGAAACAGTGTTCTTGCTGTCCAGAAATCGAGTTGCTCAAAATCTAACTTTGAGCATACCGGGAGGAAGGGCTCGAGGAGAGGAGTCCAAAACCGTAAAGACCAGGCCCAGAAGACCTCACACGCGCTCTCACGCGCGCTCTGAAGAAGGCGCGTGATTTCACTCTCGGACATGCGCCGCACGCGCTGCAAGAGGAAGAAGACGCGTGTGTCCACGCGCATACACGCGCCGCACGCGCGCGCACCAGGCGACGTCATCGCTGACATCAGCGGAGCCAAGCCGGAGCCAACAAGCCGGTTGACCCAAGCCGTTGACTGGTGAGCCGAGCCGCGCCATACGCGGCCGGTTGACAGCCGTTGACGATGGCCAGCCGCCGATCGGTAAGCCGCGCCGAGATCACGCCGTTGGACCGAGCCGTTGACGGGGGAATCATCCGGTGCTTCGCAGAGCACCTGATTCCGCGTCTGACCGTCAGCTGTTTTGGCCGTCTGAGCCATTCTGAGTCCGTTTTTGACGATCCAATAGTGTTTTTCGACTATTTGGAGTATTCCGGACACATCCGTATGGTCAGATTTTGCATTTGAAATTTTCTGTAAAAAGACAAAACACGATGGATGTCACGACCCAAACCCGGCCCTATGGGTTTAGCATCAGAATCGCCAAGAATCCGAGATTAGAAGGCCTCTGACAAGAATACAAGAGAACAGAGTTCTGGCGGAAGCCAATACAGTAAATAACTAGTGTCCATTGAGCTGTGGAAATCTGTATGCCAAAAACATTTTTCATGCATTCATACAGTCCAAAACAGTACGGTCTATATACAAATATATACAACATGTACAACATTCAAGACGGGACCCAACCCTCGATAAAGACAAGAAATGATCTATACAACAAGACAAAACGGTAGGGAGACCTATGGGGACACAAAACACCCCAAGCCATGGCATGGCGTCTCGGAACCTCACAGTGAGGCACATTGGCTGGCTTGACAAAACTGGGGACTAACCCATGCTCCTAGCTCTGGTCTGGCTGCTGAGAACCTACATATATATATAACAGTGAGCTAAAGCCCAGTGAATAACATAAAGCGTAAAGAGGTTATGAATGAATGTCCTTACAGTAATGAAATCAATTCATTTAACAGTATTTCAGTCAATCAGTAATTCAGTCTTTCAGTATTTCAATCAATCAGTCATATGTGGTACATCCATTAGCCTATAAACAGTAGGTCCAAAAGGACCGAGTCTTAACAGACCCAACAATAATAATGGCCAATCATTCAATAAACGGTATGGTTCCACAATGGAAACCGACAGAGCTCTGAAACAGTCAATAACAGTGGGTGCTAAGGATGCCACAATCTGATTCGAATACTGGGACATACATTCATTCAATAGCGATATCGATTCAAGAATTCGATGCAGATTTAGTTCAAGATTCAAAGAATAACCATTTTGAACATATCTTTACACATCTCATTACTCACAGAGATTGGGCTAAAGCTAGAGCGTCTCGAGAGCCAACCCTAAACAATAAAGAATAGAACACACACTAAGTTTACAGTTGGAAAGGATGTTAATTAAATCCTAAATCTCCTCGGTGTGGTTCTATGTCTAAATCCTCATTAAGATGCTTTAAACTAGGCCTAAGAATGCCTAGGATGGAATGAGGATGCAAAAAATGCATCTGAAAACATTTTGAATTTTTGAAAATGAGTCCCGGCGCAGACAATTCCCGCCGGCGGTCTGCAAAATATCTTGGATGGTCGAAAAACCCGCCGGCGTGAATTTATCCGCCGGCGCCTTAAAGTATGCAACAATTCTTTGGGAGTGCGATTTATACGCCGGCCAGAATACTCGCCGGCGGACAACAGAAATCTGGAAAATCCAGAATTGTGTTCTGAATTCAAAACCAAGGTTTCAACCTCCAAAATCGATCCTCTTGGGCCCATTTTCTGGAAAACTCATAAAAACACATAATATAACATGTTTCAAACCTAAATTTAAGAAATCAAGGCCCAAGGGTGTTCAATTCAAACCCAATTTCAAACCAATTCCAAGAATCATGCTCAATCAAGACATGCATGAGTTTCAAACCAATTTCAATCTTCAAATCTTGCTCTCAAGAGCTCATTAGTTGGAAAACAAAGTGAAAACATGGACTAAAGCTTAGACATGAACATGCATGTACAATCAACCATGAATTCAACTCCAAATTCCTCAATATGCTCATGCATGCATGAATGGAGCTCTAACTCAACAATTATGAACAAATTCATGTCTTAGCTCTATAATTCTTCATGAATCTAGCAAGAACCAACCTTAAATGCAACAATGAGTGGTTAATATACATACCTAAGCCTTCAATTGAGAGCCTAGGAGGTCAACAATGGGGTCAACACTTCAATCCTCTTAAGTTTCAAGCTCAACAAGCAAAATGTGATGAAAAATCAATTCTCTCCCTAACTCTCTTCTAATTTCGGTGGAGACAAAGGAAGAGGCTGATGGAGTGTTGTTTTAACTAAGTGTATAAGGCTCTTAAACAAGATTAAACAAAGGTCCATCCAATGGCAATGTGGTAATTAATTCAAATTCTTTAATTGACTTAATTTAATCTAATTTAATTATTCCCAATCAATTTTCAGATAAATATACCATTAAATCACAAATATTCTCGATTATAAAACACTAAACGGTTCCTAAATCGTCACGATAAGGCCTTCAATTAACAGTTTAAACACATAACTCAAGCAGATAATCATTCAAGCAAGCAGATACAATATGCAATATAATAGACAAACTTATTCAATTTAGCCCATTGATGCATTCAGTAGTTCATCCAGTTCACTTATCAGTCATTATCAGTTCGGTTTAGCATTAATCAGTATATAATTCAGTGGTTATCCGGTAATCAGTACGAGGGTTGTTACAATGGAGGCTTCTACATCCACTTCAGATTCTATGTTCAAGTTAACTCCTTCCAATTATGCAGTTTGGAGGTCACGGATGGAAGACATCCTGGTTTTAAAAGACTTGCATGACCCCATCTTTATAAAAGGGGTTAAACCTGAAGGAATGAAAGATGATGACTGGATAAAGATGAACCGCAAGACTATCGCCAGACGACGGTGGATAGACCACAGTGTGTTCCATCATGTCGCCGAAGAGACAGATGCATATGTTCTTTGGACAATGTTAAACGACATGTACCAGTCAAAGACCGCCCGAAACAAAGCCTTGGTGATGAGAAGGCTAGTAAATCTGAAGTTGAAGAATGGTGTGTCCATTGCTGAGCATACCAGTGAATTCAAAAATCTGGTGAATCAGCTTGCAACCGTCAAGATGCGATTGGATGATGAAATGCAAGCGGTACTACTGCTCAGTTCTTTACCAGACAGCTGGGAGACTTTGGTGGTTTCTCTCAGCACCTCTGCACCAGAAGGGAAACTGACCATGAGTATGGTCACAGATGCCATGTACAATGAAGAGACAAGAAGGAAAGACATGGGAGGTAACCAGTTCCATAATCAGTCCCATGCTCTTGTCACAGAAGATAGAGGCAGAGACAGAGGTAAAGGAAGAAGTAGAGGAAGAAGCAAGAGTAGAGGCAATGAACAAGAGAGTAAATCCAGAGACAACAAAGGTCGAGGTAACTCCAGCTTCACTTGCTATCACTGTGGCCAGGAGGGTCACATAAAGAGAAACTGCCCAAACCGGAAAGAGAAAGGCCAAAGCAGTAAGTCAAAAGGAGATGAGAACACAACAGCCATGACAACTGATGAAATCCTTCTTGCAGTTGATGAAGAGGAAGATTGCCTTCACGTGGTTGACCACAGCTACACAGAATGGGTGATAGACACAGCTGCATCCTATCACGCCACTTCCCACAGAGAACTCTTCACTCGCATAACGCCGAGATTTTGGCCTTGAGAATGGGGAATTCTAGTTATTCGAAGATTGTGGGTATTGGAGACATTAGTATTCAAACTAATGTCGGGAACAAGCTGGTTCTCAAAGATGTGAGGCATGTTCCAGATTTGCGCCTCAATCTTATCTCCGGAAGCGCCCTGGACCGACAGGGCTATACAAGTACATTCGGAAATGGCCGTTGGAAGGCGGCGGAGAAGCTTTGACAATCGCCCGGAGAGATGTCTTCAACATCAGATAAGACTCAAGCGAAGATCATGCAGAAAGTCTTAATGCAGCAGAAGACAAGGAGTCACCGGACTTATGGCACAGAAGACTGGCTCACATGAGTGAGAAGGGATTGCATCTATTGGCAAAGCAATCCAGGATACCCTTATCCAAAGAGAATGTCTTAAAGCCTTGTGATCATTGCCTTTATGGCAAGCAACATCGAGTATCATTCAGTTCAACGAGCAAGAGGAAAATAGAAGTGCTCAATATGGTATACTCGGATGTTTGTGGCCCAATCGAAGTGGAGTCATATGGCGGCCGCAAGTATTTTCTGACTTTCATTGATGATGCATCAAGGAAGTTGTGGGTGTATTTCCTGAAGACAAAAGATGAGGTATTTCAGCACTTTCAGGAGTTCCATGCAATGGTGGAAAGAGAGACTAGGAAGAAGTTGAAGTGTCTTCGCACAGACAATGGAGGCGAGTACACTTCAAATGCTTTTGCAGCATATTGTGCCAGCAGAGGTATCGACGAGACAACGATTCGGCACCCCACAACACAAGGGTGTGCCAGAAAGGATGAACCCCACTATTATGGAAAGAGTCAGATGTATGCTCAAAATGGCAAAGTTACCAAAGACATTTTGAAATTTGAAGCCGCCGATCTGACTGTTACCTCATCAACAGTCGCCTTGATCCGTTGAATTTTGCGATACCTCGGGAAAGTCGGTCGAGAAGAAAGGTATCATATTCTCACTTGAGAGTCTTGGTGTAAGGCCTTTGCACACATCTCCAAGGAAAAGCGAGCGAAGCTTGATGACAAGTCCACTCCATGCATATTTGTGGGCTATTCAGATCGACATTTGGAGTGCAGGATGTGGGACCCAGTGAATAAGAAGATATTGAGGAAGCGAGATGTTGTGTTCCAAGAAGACAGACGATGGCGATTTTGAGAAATCTGCAAAGTCTAGAGATGTCATCACTCCAGACTTATTTTTATCTCCCAAGCCATCACAAAATACTAGATGTGATGATGTGCAACAAGAAGTGCCAGAGTTGCAGGATCCTATGCCAGAAATTGAGGATCAGGAGGAAAGAAATGAAGAGCCAGATGAAGAAGGTATTGAGCGAGCAACCCCTCAAGCGAGGCAACCGGGTCTCGATTCGAAGATCTGGAAGAGCCGTGCCATCAACCAAATATCCGCTTCTCGGTATATTCGATTCTTGATGAAGGGGCAAAGTTTTGAAACCAAGAGTCATCTGAAGAAAACTGTTGGATGCAAGCCATGAAGGAGGAGATGAGTTCTTTGCGGAAGAACCACACTTATGAGCTTGTTCCACTTCCAAGAGCAGGAGAGTCTTGAAGAACAAATGGGTGTATAAGTTGAAGAAAGATGGAAACGGTAAACTATTACGATATAAAGCTCGTTTGGTGGTCAAAGGTTTTGGGCGAAAGAATTGATTTTGATGAGATCTTCTCCCGGTTGTGAAGATGACTTCTATTCGAGTAGCTCTGGGATTAGCGGCTAGCTTGAATCGGAAGTAGAACAAATGGATGTCAAGGCGCCTTTCTCCATGGTGAGTTGGAGGAAGAGATCTACATGGAGCAACCAGAAGGATTTGAAGTTCAAGGAAAACAGAAACTCGTCTGCAAACTGAAGAAGAGTCTCTGACTGAAAGCAGGCCGAGACAATGGTACAAGAAGTTTGATTCATTTATGGTGGATCACGAGTACACAAGAACGGTGGCGGACCAATGTGTATATTTCCGAGTTTTGGATGGAAACTTCATTATCCTACTGTTGTATGTCGATGATATGCTGATCATCGGACATGATACTACTATGATCAACAAGTTGAAAAAGGACTTGTCGCAATATTTTGATATGAAGAATTTAGGCTCAGCACAACAAATTTTGGGCATGAAGATTGTTCGTGACAGGAAAGCCAAGAAGATATGGCTATCACAGGAGAAATATGTTGAACGAGTGATTGAAAGGTTCAACATGAAAGATGCCAAGCGGTCGACACCAGCGGCCAACCATTTCAATGTGTCAAAGCGTTTGTGTCCCACAACCAAAGACCGAAAGGAAAGAAATGGAGGCAATCCCTTATTCTTCCATGATGGGAAGTTTGATGTATGCAATGGTGTGTACCCGGCCAGATATAGCACACGCAGTTGGCGTTGTGAGCAGATTCCTCGCCAATCCAGAAAAAGAGCATTGGGAGGCGGTCAAATGGATTCTTCGTTACTTGAAGGGAACTTCAAGGATGTGTTTATGTTTCGGGAGAGCTGAACCAATTTTGGAGGGTTTCTGAGATCGATATGGCGGTGATCTTGATGGTAGAAAGTCTACATCAGATTTCTATTCACCTTGCGAGGAGCTGTTTCATGGCGATCAAACTACAAAAGTGTGTTGCTTTATCTACAACAGATGAGTACATTCTTTGCCGAGATCTTTGGAAAGGAAATGTTGTAGTTAAAGCGGTTTCTCCAAGAATTGGGTCTATAGCAAGAAGATTACAAGGTACATTGTGATAGTCAAAGTGCAATTGACTTGTGCAAGAATTCCACGTACCATTCGCCGACAAAACACATTGTTGTCCGGTATCATTGGATACGAGAAGTGATGGAAGCGGTGATGAAGCTAGTGAAGATTCACACAGACAAGAATCCTTCTGACATGATGACCAAAAGTGTCACCAGAGACAAACTGGAAGTTTGCAAGATTCTGACCGGGATGGACTTCAAGTGAGAAGTCAGCTATCCTTATGGGCGTGGAGGGGGAGAATTGATGGATCCTGCTCAGAAGGGGGTAGAAGCTTCTCCTCCTGTGAATGCATTGCCCGGCTTGTCGAGAAGCGGTACCAAGCGCAAGGTAGACGGATCACCACCGAAATGAAGATTGCAAAATTTGTTGGGTTTCACCTACTACCATTTATAGGTGTATATATATGGAGAGGTTGAGAGGAGAATACAACAACAAGAAGCTGTGAGCAAGAGAGCAAACACAGAGAGAATTGAAAGAGTGAGAGTGTATGTGAGAAAGTGTTCTGTAATCATTTTTCTCCGGATAATACATTACTCTCCGTGGACGTAGGCAATTGCCGAACCACGTAAATATTGTTGTGTTCTTGTGTGGTATTGATTTCTGGTGTCCGATAGGCCTAACATAAAGTGCCTTAAGAAAATCTTAGAACCTTCTCTCTCTCTCTCTCTCTCTCTCTCTCTCTCTAGTACTTGGAATAAGCAACACTTAGTTACTGATGTAGAACAAGTAGCTCTACAATTCATGGAACAGTTGGATCAGCAGAGGTCAAATTAGGGGCAAAAAAGTACTTTTTTTGAGAAGTTCAAAATCCCTTCGAACTTGGTAGTCTGATTGAAAACGACATTTTAAACGTTCCATGAATTCTTCAGTTACTTGTTCTACATCAATTACAACATTTTGAGGCTGAACAGCTAGTGCCTAGTGCACATAATTGAAATTTAATTTTCCTAACAACTCTATCACTCAACTAATACTTGCTTTTGTATCTTGAAAAGTTGAATCGTGTTGTAAAGTACCTTTATGGGAAGCAATTAAGAGGAAAAAAATGCAATATGAATCAGCTTTGAAGCTTGCCAAGTTCTTAATAGCAAGAGACACTTCATGGGAAGCTACTGAATCTGCGATAGACCAGAGTAAGCCCAAGACCCATAAATATGTCAGAATAACAAGAGACACTTCATGGGAAGGGGGAAGACAAAAGGCCCATGCAGGTCAAACTAGAACTATAGAGACCGCAGAAACGCCATTATTTTTGGCAGCTAAGTACGGCATTATAGAGATTGTCAAAGAGATACTCGACACGTATCCTCAAGCAATTGAGCACATTGACGATCACGGGCGTAACATATTACATGTAGCCATCAAATACCGCCAAATACATGTTTTTGATTATGTGGTGAAGATGGAAATTCCTATGAGGAGGCTTATAAGAAAGATTGACAACAATGGGAACTCTATTCTACACATGGTTGGGATAAAAGCAGATGATTTCATCCGGGATGATATGCCAAGTCCTGCTTTGCAATTGCAAGAGGACGTGCTCTTGTTTGAGGTGAAATTTTTCTTATTGACGTTTCATTCTTAATGTGCAAATACAACAAACACACCCATTCCTTGTAAAGTAATGCTATATAAACAACAACAACAAAAAATTTACTGAAAATCAATACCGAATGATATGAAAAGTTTTGATAGATCATAATCGTTAGACAGCGAAATTTAACTATGCCATATAAATCAGAACAAAGATGACTTCAAGCAGTTCGATCATATAACAAGTCTTTGATTCAACGCAAGGTTCGGAAAAGCGATTATGTGATTCTTGATTCTTGAAGGTGTAAAGGTAAAGGTCGTAATGTAAGTTATGTAAGGAATAAATTTTTATTTTTCGCACAATTTGAAAAAAACTCACCGATACACATATTTTTTTTCCATGATCATATTTATTGGGTTAAAAATAAATATTGATCAATTTTTGTAAATTTTTAAGTATGATCCAATATATTTCATATTTTTAAATCACTATAAATTGAGTTTTTTACATTTTATTTTAATAATTAATGACTTTATATTTTATAAAAAATTAATCACTAACTATTATATATAAGATAGATAATGACAAAAGTAAGAGAATAAATAAGAGCCTAAATATATATATATATATATACATATTTTAACCAAGCTAAATAGATAATGACCACACTTATTATTATTATTATTTTCAAACAATATATAGATAGACACATACAAACAAAATGGTTTAGTGATAGCAGCTGAATAGAATAGCATAGGTCTTATAGTTTCAACAAATCAATAACATGTTCATCTTCCCTCTTCTCTCTCTCTCTATCTCTTGCTCCTCTATTTTCTCTCTTTATCTTCCCTTTTCTTTCTATTCCTCTTCGCCCATTTTCAGCTTTTTTTTGTTTATTTTTGAAAAAGCGGTTTCGTTCACGTACATTTTTCTGACCGCTACTGACCGACACCTGTGAATCTCAATCACACTGCAAAAGCGGCCGTAACGGGTGGTGGTAACCGCCAAAACCGTTACGTAACGGTTGCGGCCGCTTTTTAAAACCTTGATTCAACAGCTTGAAACTTGAAGAATGCCAATGCTTAATAAGGAAGGACAATGTCATTCTTACATAATTTTTATACAGAATTCTTGCATAGAATGATATAATAGTGGTGATTTTGAAAATTTAAGCAACATTTGAATTTGTTTTTTCTGTTTATATAGCATTACTCGTTAGAATTTTAACATTTACTGTAACTAAAAATAATAATGTTCTTTTTTTTTTTTTTTTATGATTTGTCGTATCTTGCAGAGAATAGAGAAAATCTCCATGGCCCATTTCACTAAGCACTTCAACAACAAAGGGCAGACTGCTGAGAAGCTCTTTGCAGCTAACAATGCTCCACTTCAAACAGATGCCAAAGAATGGCTCAAGCGAACCTCTGAAAATTGTTCCATTGTCGCAGTGTTGATTGCCACTGTTGCCTTTGCTGCAGCCTACACTGTGCCGGGGGGTCCAAATCAAACCACTGGCTATCCACTTCTCCTCAGCCACCCTTTCTTTGTGATTTTCACTTTGACAGATGTGCTTTCGCTTACATTCGCTTTGACATCAGTCATCACATTCCTCTCTATCCTCACATCCTCTTTTCGGCTAAAAGACTTCAAGCATTCTCTTCCTCAAAGACTCATGATAGGAGTGACATTGTTGATTTTTTCCGTGTCAATGATGATGTTTGCATTTGCGGCGACAGTAATCCTAATGATTAGCAATAAGCAACAGTGGGAGAGAATTGCCCTGTACTCTGTGGCGTTCTTCCCGGTCACCATATTTGCCATTTCCTACTTGCCTTTGTACTTATCACTCATGAAAACTTTTGAGTATACGTTGAAGAAAATCATGGATATTTTCCCTCGGTTCCAGATCTGTAAATCCCAAACCAAAATTGCCTCCAGCCAGAGTCAATATCAAGCCACTAGCTCTGCCAGTTCCACAAGGCCACATGCAATTCAAACCACGCGTTATCCCGTTTGACAGGATCAATGCTAATCTCATGCAGAACCCGTTGCGTCCAAGTACTTGGAGCAGTCGTATTGTTAGAGGCAAAAATTATTGTGTTCAAGCTTTCCTTGGCGGATTTGACCCGAAAGGCCCATTGTCCTTGTTTTCTACATGTTTCCCTGCATCATAATCTAAGTTTAGTTTTTATTGTGTTATATTATATTGTATTTATATTTGTTTG
The DNA here is from genome assembly GCA_025200525.1 of Camellia lanceoleosa. Lineage (NCBI taxonomy): Eukaryota > Viridiplantae > Streptophyta > Magnoliopsida > Ericales > Theaceae > Camellia > Camellia lanceoleosa. The sequence goes on from CM045765.1 coordinate 9,514,697, forward strand.
TGTGTTTCAAAACAACTAGCTCAAGCCTTTGTATCTCTTCCTGTCCCACACTGACTGTTTATATATATTTGTCTCTGTTTCTATCACAGAGACCAAGATAGATTGTATAGAAACATGAAATTTGTAGTAAAAATATTGGAAATTTTTTTTGTATATATGCTGTGAAGTGCACAAAAAGCACTGTTATTCTGTTCAGTCACAAAGCTCGTAATTCTATTGAAGCTCTTTAAACTTGGTTGCCATGTGAACATAATTTGGGACTAAAAGTGAATTCATTCCTTGCTTCAAAACACAATTAACCAATTGAAATTCTGCAACAAATCAGAAACCTTTTTCTCCCCTTCTGTTGGATGATCAAAGTAGGCATGTCTCTGTTGTCGTAGCACGATGATCCATTGTATGCCTCATACTATTTAAGTCGACAAATGGGATTATTGATTCAATTCTTACAGATTAAGAAGAAAAAAAAGTGACTGAAATTTTCATGGGAAAACGTTTTTTCACACACACCCAAAAAAAAAAAAAAAAAAAAAAAAAAAAAAAAAAAAAAAAAAAAACTATGCTCTTTGCAAAGTAATTTTTGCCTTCAATCCAAAGTAGGGGCGTCTAAGTTGTAGCACGGTGGTCCAATGTATGCATGCTATTTAAGTGGAGGGAAGGGATTATTGTTTCTAATTATTACAGATTGTCAAATAAAAAGGGTGACAGTGAAATTCTCAAGAGAAAAAAGATCATTAAAAAAAAAACCTACCTTCGCTCTTTGTAAACTAATTTTAGCCTGCACTGATTTTAGAGTTGGACCTCATTTTTCCATAATCTGGTTAGTTTGCTGTGTCAATGGTCATATTGTTCGACATAACACAGTCATGTGCCTATCTAAATTGAAGGATAAGAAGGTAATTTTAGACACCCAGAAGCTTCACCTTACACACAAACAATCCTCTCTTATCCATGTTCATAAACAGGACTAATCATCTAAAAAAATGTTACATTTTCTGTCAATGACATTTACAACTTAAGAACATATCAGTACAGACCTCATGGAACACCTCTAGTATAACACCCCGGTACTCCTCAGAATTCATTGAAACGTAACAATTCAAGAGGCGTCGTAGATCCTTAGCCTCATAAATCTGATTAGCCACTATCATTTCCACGATAGACTCTCTAAAATCCTCTCTAGGATCATAAGAAGACTTCTCCATTGCCACCATAACGATAAATTTAGTACTACTTTCACCTTTTGACCTCCTCCTCTCTTCCTGCCTTGCTTCACGCCTTTCTCTAATCATTTGATCAAGCCTCTCTTGAACCATGGCATGTGCAAGGCTTGATATTGTTCCAAACCTATTGGAATTGGCGCTTTCAGCACCTTCCTCAGAGGATGACACGCTAAGCCTGCAATTGCAACACAACGCGGCTCTGCATCCCCTGAGTTGTTGAAGTTTTTGCTTCTTGACTACCCGAGAGCCTTGCATTGTTGAGCATTGAGCTTTGAAGAGGGAGAAAAAATTATTTATGCGCGATTTGGAAAGTGGGCCGGGCTAATCATGATTGTGTCGGAAGGTTAAGCATTCGGCTTGCAGATGAAAAGATGGAAGTGTGGTTGGAGGAGGAAGATTGGAAGACAAATGGGGAACATTTTGTGTTTGTTTATTGAAACTATTAGTGATTATGATGATGAGAAAACTATCTTTAATTTCCCTTTATAGGTTGGATTAGGTGGCACATTCATGAAAGGTGTGGTTAATAGGGAAAGATTAGTTTAATTATTGATTCAAGAGAGATTTTGGGAAAAAGAAAAGCTTTGGGTTGGCTTCACATGGCATGTGAGTGTCTGCTACTTTGCTGAACCTTGAGCACTGTGACAAGGTTTGCTGCTGGTGCAGCAAGGTGATTGCATTTCTCAATTGCGGCAAGGTGATCCACCACTCAATTATGCTCTGTTTGTTTGAGCTAAAAAATATTTTTTCTATGAAATTTTTTTTTATATCAGACAATCCTATGCTTGGCTGTGACATTGAAATTAATCTGCTAGTGGTTGTTGGTGTGGCGGTGGCGGTGGCGGCGCCACACCGCCGCCAAGGATGGTAGTGTTGGTGTTGTTGGTAGTATGGTGGCATTGGTAAGGTTTTTTTTTGGAAAATGTTTTTCACCTTTTAAAGTGAAAAATATTTTCCGTCCAAATAAAAAAAAAAATTCTTGATCATAAAAAATAAAAAACGTTTTCCGTTGATTTTCATTTTTTATGGTACCAAAAGCCAAAAAAAAATGTGAAAAAACATTTTCTACTAAAAGAAATAGAGAAACCGATCACAAAACCGGACGTAACCCTCTCAAATGGGTGTGGAACCCAAAATTATGCCTGATTCTATAATTGACATATGTGTAAGTAGAAGAACCTTAGAATATTGCATTTGACACAATTATGAAACTACTAGTAGAGCAAACCTTGGTTTAGGCTAAACTAGATTAATTTGTTGTGCAGTTTATACTAATTTAAGGTAAAGGCTATGACAAAGATGGTATAAAGACAGCAATCTAGTTGCCAAACAATTAATTTCATATTAACACACTTTGATTTGATGCATGGATGGACCCAACCAATGATGTCCCAAACAATAATTAAAGGCTATACCTCACTTCAAAAAATTGAGGCTTGTCTGTTGTTTCGGGATAATAAAGCATGTCTAGTGTGTTTTAATGCTTATCCTTTCCTTCGCTAACTTTTTTTTATTATTATTTTTCCTTTTCCCTTCAAACCATTTGTTTCAACAGAAATTTTTTTTTTTTAGTCAAATATCTGGAAAAATCCCGACTAATTCCAACACCCATGCAAGCGCCCCCTCTACACGAGTTAAGCAAATCTTGGCTATGCCCATTGGCATAGCCCCAAAGGCATTGATAGCACTTAATGGGAGTCAAACATTAGACCTGATGTTTCATGAGGCGCTAAGAGGACTAAGTGATTGAAAATGTTTTCTGAAATATAATTTCTGTATTTTTTTTATTATTTATATTTGGTACGACAAAGAACAAAATTTAATGAAAAACAATCTTATTCGGGTGGAAAATGTTTCCGAACTAAAGTCTTACCAACATCATCACCACTACTGCCACCATCATTGTCACCACCACCAATACAACAACTAGCACATTAATTTCAAGGTGATAACTAAAAAGAGGAAAACTTTTTCTACCCAACAAGTCTTCTAAAACTGTTTCTCATATAAAATGTAAATAATATAAAAATATTTTCTGCCAAAATAATCATATCTTCCTTGCAATTTATTTTATTTTTTTTATTTTAAGTCATGAAAACATTTTTAATGGTTCAACCAAATCATGGGGAAGATCCAGGAGAGGATTTCACTGCTGGTGAGAATCTCCTACTTTTATAGATTCTTTCTTTTGTATATATATACATAAATAAGATAAATTTAAAATAAATAAATAAATAAAATGAAAAACCAGATTGAAGAACAAGGTGTTTGGCATATGGTGATCTTCATTAGCGTGCACTATGGATAACTGATCTTACTTACTTTATATGTAAAAGAGAAAACATGATTCTCATTCTTTTAATGCATTATTGTATTGTTTTTTGGCACCAAGTTGTGAAGCAAACATGTGGCTCTAATGATCACTTATAATAAACATATAATAAACTCTAAACTCTTTCTTGATAAAGATATACATTAGAGGCTACAAAATAATACTTTTTTCCCAGCCTTTTCTTGTTCTCTAATGCTGTGTTTGGTTGAGGGATTTGAGGAGAGATTTGGAAATAGAATGGAAAAAAGTGTGTGAAACTATGTGAAATATAGGCATGTTTAATTCACATTTCACCTACCTTTTTCATTTTCCTTTCCAAATTTCTCTCCAAATCTCTCAACCAAACACAACATAAGAGAACTCATAACAGTTTAAGAGGAAGAGTAGTTGGTAATGGCTTTTTATGTGTTTAAAATTGTGGTGGTTGGAACTAGGACTGTGACTTAAGCGGGTTGAGAGTATGTCCAACGAAAATGTAAAGAGATTTGTATAAGTTCTAATTACTTCTTGAGTGCTAAGAGTACTACACTAATTTATTGATGAAAAATCCAATAATATAAATTTTTGTCTACATAAATAATCAATTTTTACTATACTCTTTTTTTTTAATAAAGTGGAACTAGTAAAATTAAATGACGAGATCATAATGACGAGATCATAAATAACTAAAGGGTTTAGACATAATATCCAAGTTCAATTTTGTCACTCAACCCAAAATTCAACAAACATAGGGGTTTTTTTCGGAGTAATTATTTAATAATTTTGAAGTACCATACAATCTTTTTTACATAGTATTCGTAATCAATGTTGTAGCCAAAAAATTTACAAGTGAAACAATAATGACCCATTGTTATTAGATAGTTTAGAGATAATATAATTAACCAGGGCTGACCTTAACCTAAGGCCACTGAGGTAGTGGCCTCAGGCCCCATTTGTCTTGAAGGCCCCATAATTTATTTATTTATTTGTGTGTTGCTTTCTACAATTAAGGTTGTTAGATTTTTTGTAATTCGCAATTTCGTTTGACAAAACTCCTTTTAGTATTTTACTCGCTCTTTTATTTTAGTGAGGTTGTAAGTACTTAGATACGAATTCAACCAAAATTGTACCTATGCAAAGGAGTTTGTGTTGACATTCCGTATCTTGAACATTACTTGTTGACTATGTACAGGCCCAAAGCCAAAGTTGTTTGACCGCTCAAGCGATAATTTGTGTGCTCGAGTGATGAAGCGAATTATCCAGTATCTCTGTCTGCAAACTGAACTTTTGGAAAATATGTTTCACCACTCGAGTGGTAGATATTGCACTCGACCGATTGGTCTATGTGTTTGGCACCGCTTTTACTCATACCACTCAAGCGGTCAAGTAGTGGTTCGAGTGGTCATCATGACTCTGTTTTCTATAAAGTGCGCTATTTGCTGTTTTTAGGGTTAAACTTGTCCAGATTCTCAGAGATGAGTAAAATACAAAGTGTTCTATATTGGTGGGTGATTTATATGAGTTTCCTTGATGAATAGAAGGTGATCAATTGATCAACAAACTATATATTGATAAACATCAAGGGTTGATTTATTTGTTTCTTGACAAAAAAACAAAGGTGTTTATCGGTGGATTCTGGAGAACTTGGGTCTGAAGCTTTGGTGAATTTCGAAATAGCTCATCATCGTGGATTTGACATTGGTGTTGTGGATTCAACATTGGGCAAAGCAATTTTGAGGTGAAGACAGTGGTGGAAGAGAGATAATGGGTTTAGTTCAATTCGAGCGTGGATTGACTTAGTAATTAAGAGTACTTGTATGTAATTCGTTTTGTGGTTTTGGGCCGTGATTTTTTTATCACAGTTGGAGGTGCTCCAATTATGATTTTTTTTTCTACATTAAATCGTTGTACTGATTTGTCGTTGATTGTTTGATTGGGATTGATATTCACTGTTTTAATTTAAACATATCACGAATCAATATCTCGAGGGTTATTTAGATTTTTCAAAGATGATAAGGAAATTATAGTAAAGGCCCATTTTAAACTATAATTCTTTTTCTTCACCTATTCTATGTGTGTGTGTTTTTTTTTCCTTTTCCCCTCTTCATTAGGAGTAATTATCCTATCTTTTATAAATTTCACATTGGCTATGTGCCTAACTAATAGCAAGGGGATAAATGAATACATGGCCCTAATAACAAGAAAGTGGTGGACAATCTATAACATTTCATTAGTTAGGCATATGAACATGTGATTTTCCTGACCTACTAGTTAATTTATGCTTCATTAGAAGTGTAAACGATTTAGGCTAAGTTTGGCATGTCCCAAAAAAGTCAAAAAATTACTCAAAAAGTTAAAAAGTTATCACTATTCACCAAAATAAATATTAAAAAATTAATTTTCTACACAAAATTACAACTCAGAATCTGACATGTTCAGCTCTATTGATGCAATTTGTGTGTGAAAATTGCACAGTTTCGGTGCAATTTTCACACACTGTTGTTCGGCCCGTGGGAGCTTATCACGGGTCCCGTTCTGATAATCTAAACCGTTAATGTGTAGAACTCGCCGAGTACTATACATTTGTAAAAAATCACATTGATCAGATATCGATAACTACATGATCAAATCGGTTTTGTATAAAAAAATAGATGGTGTTATAATTAACGATTAAAAAAAAAACAAATCTGATCAGATAGCTATTGATATCCGATCAACGTGATTTTTTATAGACATATAGTACTCGACGATTTCTACACATTAAACGGTTCAGATTATCAAAATAGAACCCGTGATGGCCCCCACGGGCCGAACAAAGCCGTCCAGTGCAATGCCCATTTAGTAGACAATCATTACTTAGCATCAATTTCACTCCCAGAAAGTACAGCTGCACAACTCACAATCCTAATCTTTCCCTATACACTTATTTATATAATTTTTTAATACACATTTTTTCATAAAAAGTCAAAAAGTTAACCCAAACATCCATATTTTTTCCCTTAACTTTTTAATCCAAAAAGATAAAAAAGTACACTTATTTAGGACATCCCAAACAACTCCTAGTTTGGTTCTGTCAAGATTAAAGAAAGTTTAGCACTAAACTAAATACTTCAATTTTATTAGTTGAGAAATTGAAACGATATCATACTATTGTTCAATTTTGTGAAATGTAATGGAATCTCATAAAAAATAAATGAAGGAGATTGCGGGGATGCTCTATAAATGTCTCCCATTTTATGAATTTAAAAAGACACATTAGAAAAATTTACAAAAGATCTATTAGTAATTTTGCATCACAAAAAGCAACAAAAAAAAAAATCAAAATCAAATCAAACAAAATATAATATTAAAAAAATTATTGTTAATATTTAAGAAACAAAAACCACAATTTAAAATTTTGGCCCCTAAAAAAGTTGGGCCACCCCTGTAATTAACGCACCTAATATGTTTTATATTTTCCCATTTACCGAGAATATCATATAGGCAATTGCACATTTTACTCAATGACGACCAAATAATTTTTCATGATTTTGCTTTAAAATTTGACTTTTCTCTACTTATAAAGAAATCTAGCCTAGGCTATTCATAAAATATAAAAAAAAAAAAAAATCAGCTTGATCCAATAATCATAATTATATAATTTTGTTATATTTGTCTATCAAAATAAACAGTCTATTTAATAATTATATTTATCATTCATTTAAAAAACAAATTGATGAAATTAGAAAGTTATTGAGATGTGATTTTTCATAGCTAAATCAAAAAAAAATTAGGTTTGAGATATGATTTTTCATATCTATATTCGAAATCATAAAAAATTACACCCTGACAAACCATACAAAATTAATAATATCGGACTAAACCTCTCTCCAATCGAAAAGAAGTCAGATCCTTTTTCATAAGTACTTTTTTTCCCTAGAAAATATAATGAAATGGTTCATGGGCGCCAACTACCAGGCAGCTGAGGCAACCCAGTACATTGGACTAGACTTTGGGGGTTTTAGGTGAACCAACTAATGGTCTTGAGCTCCAACCCTAACCAGTCCATCCACCAAGCCCATGCCTAGTTGCAAGTATTGTTGTCTTGTTGTGATTGTACAATACAAAAAATTAGAGGGATTCTATTTGCATTCAAAAAATTATTTAGTGTGTTTAATTTTTTAGTATTTTCTATTAAATTATTTAAGATTATGGGATGGTTTGGAATGTTCTAAATCAGTGCTGCTAAAGGGCCCAAAATTTTCAAGCTCGAATTGGCTCGAAACTCAAAACGACATCGTTTTAAATTTCGAGCCAATTTCGAGCCAAACAATTTCGGGCCCTCAAACATTTTTCGTTCTAAATAAGTGCACTTTTTAACTTTTTATAATAAAAAAAAATGTGTAGAAAAATAGCAAAGTGGGTAGAAAAGTAGAAAGGAGCAATTGTGTTACGTAGCTCGAAAGAGAGGGCACTCGAATCCCCTGAATTCAAAACGATGCCGTTTCGTTGTTTTGAATTTTTTTTTTTCAATCAAAAAAGAAGAAGAAGAAAGAAAGAAGAAGAAAAGAAGAAAGAAGAAGAAGAGGCGGAGGTGGGAGGCGGAGGTGGAGGCGGCAGCGGGCAACCAAGGCTGCGGCGGCGATCTCCTCTTCTCTTTCTCTCTCTCTTCTAAATTTCGGGTTGTTCGGGGGGACAAATTTCGGGGGGAAAATCTTTTTCCTTGATTGATATGACCAAAATAAGTATATGTATACAAAAAAAATACACTTTTTTAATGCATGCCAAACACTAACTATAATTTACTCTCAATACACCCTATTTTTTTTTCACAAATTACCTTTCAATATAAAATCATAATTTGTGGTACAGTCAAATAATAAACAAATCAACATTAGGTACCACACGAGCTTGAAGATCAATCAAAAGAAGTCTCGCATAGCCTTTAACAGCGGATACTATTTCCTTTTCGGATTGAATCAATTTTTTTGTAGGGTTAAAATTTAGGATTTATTGTAAAGATTGTTTTTCATTTGTTTGCCTTTTTATTTTTTGATTCTCTTTCTATAATACATATGAAACCCAATCGCGATCAACATGTGTTTTTTTCTCTATTATTTCTTTAAGAAAATGCTCTGCATCAATTTTTTGTTATGGCTATCGAAGTGATTAAAAGCCTTTTCTTATCTTAATTTACTTATTTAAATCTTTATGAAGTAAGTTATTGGGAATAATGAGTATTGATTTGGAGTAGTTTCAAGTGATGATGATGTTGAAAAGGGATGGATTCGAGTAAAATAAAGATTGTATAATAAATCCAATAGAATTTCATCAATTAGAGCCCAAATCACCTCAGCTTGCATAATGTCACATTCATGAAATTGGGCCTTTAGTCCAAAACTATGGGTAGTGATCAGCATAGGGCACAGTAACTTGATAACTATCAAAAACCAAACTCCACTAAATGATCAAAAAAATATATATATAAAAAATCAGTACTCAAAAAAAATAAAATAAAAATAAAAATGGGGATCAAAGATCATAGATACTACTAGAATATACTTCCTCACTTTCCATTCACACTCTCACCACGCATCCACCTACCAAAGAAAGGTGACAAGTTAGGTAAGTACAATACAAGGTAGAAATGATTTGATGCTTCTTGTACCATCATATTATGCTAGGCACCACCGAAAAATTATGGAGTGCTGAGGGTTGTTTTGGGAAGATGGTTAAAAGTGACTTTTTGGCTTTTGACCAAGCTTTTGGCTTTTTTAGACAAATGATTTGGGAAGTTGGTAAAAAGTGACTTTTAGCTTTTTTGATTAATATTTGTTTATGATGTCAAATCATAATCAAATGACCAAATTACCCCTATTTAGTTTAGGGGTACTTACCAATTAGTCCTGTTAACTAGACTTATTTACCTAGAGGTCCTAACTAATAAATTTAACACTATAAAAATAAGAGAGTGATAAATTTATCACTAAAAATTTATTCATAAAATAAAGAGACTGATAAATTTATCACTATAAAATTATTCATAAAAAAAAGGACTGATAAATTTATCTTTATCACTTAATAAATTATATCAAATAGGACTTAATGGGTAATAAGTCTCCAAAGTAGGACCTATTAGGTAATAAGTCTCTAAAATAGAACCTATTGGTAGTTTACCCTATAGTTTAAAATATTACAACTTCATCCATGTAGTATATTTTGACTCATGAGGGGTAAAATTATAATTTCACCCTTGTCTAAAAACCACCTTCCCAAATGGAAAAAAATGCAAAAAAGCCAACTTTTGGCTTTTGCTACAAACCAAAAAAAGTGGCTAAAAGCCAACTTTCCAAAATAGCCCTAAGAGGTCTTTTGAAAAGAGGATAAAAAGGTAGTTTTTAATTTTTTATCTATCTTAAGTCATATCATCTCTCACATTTTTATTTATAAAAATACAAAACACACTAAAAAAGTCAAAAATTTAATTTTTTTATCAATTTCTCAAAACACAAATCTATGTGCTTTCCAAATTAATATTTATTGACTAAAATTATATAATTTTTAATTTTTTATTACAATTTTTAAAAATAACTTATAGATATAAAGTAATAAGTGGCGTGGGTTCTCTTTCGATAATTAAGTTAAAAATTAATTTATTAATTTTTTTAATCATATTACATTTTTCATTGTTTTATATATTTGTTTAAAGGAAATTAAAAAATTAATTTAAAAAAAACACCAAATAATCACTCATAATCATCACGCAAGTCACCATCAAAACTAAACCATACCCACTTGTATATAGGGCTGCAAAAGAGCCGAGCCGAGTCGAGTTTTGTTGGGTTCGAGCTCGGCTCGTTAAGTTATCGAGCTCGTTTATTGAACTCGAGCTCAGCTCGATAAGGGACTGGGCTCGAGCTCGGCTCGGCTCAATAATTTTTTTTTAATATTATTTATATTATTTAAATATAAATATTTAAATAAAAAATATTATTTATATTATTTAATATATAAAAAATGCATTTATATTATTATTTATATATATATTTATATATTTTTAATATATAAATAATGTATTTATATATATTTATATATTATTTAATATATAAATAATATATTTATTATATAATTTAATTAAAGATAAACGAACCGAGCCTATCGAGCCGAACATATGCGAGCTCGAGCTCGGCTCGTTAACGAAATGAGCCCAATAATCGAGGCTCGGCGAGGCAGAAGCTGAGCTCACTAACAACTTGGTTCATTTGCAGCCCTACTTATATACATACACATGTTGTTCATATATTATTTTAAAATTTCCAAAATATCCTTTTAGTTCATAGCCACCTACTCCATTGGAGGTGTTTGGCAAGTTAAATTAGAGTTTTTTTTTTTATTATTAAAATAATTAATAAAGACAAAATATATTAAAATAATTAATAAAATAAAATATGACATTTAAATTATAATCATTTCATTTTTTTTTATAATTATCAAATCAATTACACAAAAAAAATCAAACATACATAATTTTTTTAACAAAAACAAAATCAACTAAAATAATTAAGTCGCCAAATCAGCCCAGTGTCCTGCCTCGCTCCAAATTGTATGGGAGCAAATTAAAAAACTGGCGTGGAATGAGTTAATTATATAATTTAAAAAATAATTATATTAATGAAAGTAAAAAATAATATAATATATTATGAATAATAATTGATAAATAATAAAAATATAAGAAGATATATAAATAAATAAATATGAGAATAAGCTAAAATAATTTAATATTAAATTTTGGCACTCAGGCTAGAGGATTATTTATGAAATTATTAAGTCAATAGTCCTAAACTTAAATCTTTTTAGGCCAAAAGAATTTCATCTATCCAAAAAGAGCATCTATTTGTCCGAGAGCATAGTTATTTGTTTATCTGTTCAAATATAGTTTATTTGTCTAAAATGTAACATATTTATTTAAATGTTATTTATCTATACATGTGTCACAAATATGTCTGAATGCTATTTATCTGTATACGTGTCACATATTTGTGCAATGTCATCTATCTGTCTACTTTACCGCCACTGAGCACTATAGCCGTCCATTGACAACTTTTTTGACTAGTTTTCAAGGCGCATCTTTTTTATTAATAAAAATTAAATTTTGAACCAAATATGATCCCATAAGACCATGTCCAACGGTGAACCAAACCCAGCATCAGATTTAAATTTTGATGAAAAACTCACTTTTTCATGCTCCAACGATTGCACCAAAGTCATACCAAAATGAGATTTCAGCAAAAGTTTCACCAAACTGGTGACAGACTCCGCGTTTCACAAAAACACTGTACATGACTGTTGCCAGGAGACGAACCGGTCGACCGGCCGGTTGACCAACCGATCGCCTACCAAAAGTTCAAACAGTTCCGAAAAAAGGTTCAAACCGGTCCCAAAAAAAAATTTTTTTTTTTTGCCTACCCGGTCGACCACCCAGTCGACCACCAAAAAGTTCAAAAAAAATTAAAAAAAAAAAAAAAAATTTTTTGCCGTTACCAGTTGACTAGCCGGTCAACCAACTGGTTGCCCGGTGCAAATTTGATGAAAAGGATTTGATACTGAACCGTTGGAGCGCGAAGTATCAGATTAAGGAAATGGCCACTTTTTGACTCAGATTTGGTAAAAAATCTAAGTAACCGTTGGAGATGCTCTAATACCATCTTTAAACCAGACTCAAACTTTTCATCAAATTTAAATTTGATGAAAATTTGATAAAAATAGAGTTTCAACCGTTTCAACAAATTAGTATCAAATGAAGGGAGTCCTACCTTTTTTTATCAAATCAATGGAGTATTTAACCTTTCATCAAATCTAGCAAGTGACTGTTGTTGATGGACAACCACTCAAATATCCTCTTGGTCGACTGGTAGTTTGATAAAATTAAAAATTTAGTGTTGAAATGCTTGGTATAAGATGAAATTTTTAATCAAAATCTTTATTCAAATTTGATTTTTTTTTTTTAAAAAAGCATTGGAGATGTGCTAAGCGTGAAATTTTTACTAATTAACCTTTTAAATTTTACTATATTTAAAAAAAAATTAATACATATTATTACTAAATAAAAGAGATTTAAAAATATAATCAGAATGAGAATAAAAATCCCAAAAAAAAATTTAAATTAAAGTTAGAATAAATAAATTTTATTTAGGGCGGAGAAAATGTGCGGGTGTGGTGAGAAAATTTGGAAAGCTTCTATTTACACACTCAAAATATCCTTTCTACACATCTACCTTCACACATTTTTTACACATCCCTTCATTAAGGGGGTTTGGTGTGTGTGGAGAGGGGGTTTGGTGTGTGTGAATAGAAGCCCCCGAAAATTTGTCCATACCAAAATATAGGCGGAGACCCGAGGACATTTTTGCCCTTTGCAAACTTGATAAGTGCGAGTGAGAGAGTGAGAAGGAGACAAAAGAACGAAAGCAAAGGGCTTCGAAAACTATCTCCGAGATCTGAGCTTTGGTCTCTCTGCTTACATCAATGGCGTCTGCGTTGGTATACAACGGCGATTTCTCCGCCGCAAAGTGTCCGGCGTCAACCAGCCGTGTTGCTTCTGTCTACAGCGAGGTTCAGAACAGCCGTCTCGATCACTCTCTTCCTCTCCCTTCTGTTCTCAAAAGTTCCTTCAAGGTCGTCCATGGCCCCCCTAGCTCCGCCGCCGGCAATCCAGGTTTTCACTTGTATCTCTAGATTTGATTAAAGCATTGTTCGATCTCTGAATTCTTATTTTTTTGGTAATCTGAATCTTTAGTCGAAAATCCAAGTCCGCAACTTGACTCATTCATGTACTGTGCGTTTTACAGTGACTTTGATTTAGTTTACTTGAGAAGATTTGATAAAAGCATTTTCCGATCTCTGTTTTCCTTATGTTTCCAGTAGTTTACGAAAGCTTCAATTTTATTTTATTTTTTACACGAAATTGAAGTCTGAAATTTGAATAATTCATGTACTGTGCGTTATAGAGCTACTTTGATTATTTTACTTCAGAAGATTTGATAAAGCATAGTCAGATCTCTGTTTTCGTTGTGTTTTCTTCTTTTTTCTGGTAATCTGATTCGGAAGTCGAAAGCTTCAATCATTGTTTTTATTTTTTAATTTTTATTTTGATACTAAATCGATGTCTGAAATTTGAATAACTCGTGTACTGTGCGTTATACAGCTATTTTGATTAGTTTACTTGAGAAGATTTGATAAAAGCATTGTCAGATCTCTGGTTTCCCTATTTTTTGTTCTTTTTCTGGTAACTGAATCGTAAAATATAGAGCTTAAATAGTTGTTGTTGTTGTTTTTTTTTCCTTCATGAAATCGAAGTCTGAAAATTGAATCCTTCATGTACTGTGCGTTATACAGCTACTTTGATTAGTTTCTTATTTGAGAAGATTTAATGAAAGCATTGTTCTCTGATTTCTCTATGTTTTGTTCTTTTTCTGGTAAGCTGAATCCTAAATTGAAGTCTGAAAATTGAATCCTTCAATGTACTGTGCATTGTACAGCTATTTTGATTAGCTTACTTGAGAAGATTAGATCGAAACAGAGGTTTATGGTTTTGATTGTGAGTTGGTGTTTCAGATGAGATCGCGAAGCTCTTTCCTGGCCTATTTGGGCAGCCGTCGGCAATGTTGGTGCCGGGTGAATCAGCCGAGTTTCCCTCAGGTCTGAAGTTGAAGATTGGAGTGGTTTTGTCGGGAGGCCAAGCCCCTGGAGGACACAATGTGATATCTGGAATCTTCGGTTAGTGATTCATGCTTGGATAGGCTGTAGATATTTCAATCTTGTTTGATTTGATTAATTACTGAACTTAAATTTTCTTTTTGGATGTGTATGTGTTTGTGTGTGGTAGATTACTTGCAGGATCGTTGCAAAGGAAGCACAGTGTACGGGTTCAGGGGTGGACCAGCTGGGATCATGAAATGCAAATATGTGGTGTTGACTCCAGAGTTCATTTACCCATACAGAAATCAGGTCAAAATTATTTGAATGAAAGTTGTTGACTTTTCTAGTAAATTAAACACTATTTCAACATTCATATGTAATACAATGTATTAGTTATTAGCTTAGTATGATGGGTCATCATTTGTGTTCTCAAGTGTTTATTTTGGACCTAATAGCGTTATGGCAGTAGGCTTTTATGAAAGCTGTAGGTGTGCAACTTGCATGGGAAGGTTTCATGTATCGGCCAAGTTATTTTGAGTGCGTACTTTTGGTTTTTAAAATCAATTTATGTGGTGTAATACTAATTGGTTCTGTTGCTGCAATGTCATATTCTGGCAATCCTACATGGCAGTTTCATGATTTTACCCATTGAGGCAGAATTCATTTAGGCTGCATTTAGAAATGTGGATTTGGATATGGGGTGTGGATTTTAAATAAGGGGGGTTTTAAATGGTTGCAGAGACGAAGAAACATATAGAAACTTGTTTTTTGTTTGTTTGTTTGGTTTTTTTTTTTGGAAAAATTAGTAACTAGTTTGACAAAAAGAAAAGACAGAAAATCATAAGATTTGTTTTTTCCTATTTTTTTACCGTGCTAGTTTTTGAATTTTTTTTTTTTTTCAGAAAAGAAGAATTAACCAAAGCAAGCCATAATATGCAGAAAAATAATTTTGGTTACATATAATATATGCTCATAGACTAAGAAACATGGACACTTGTAAGAAGGTGAAGTATTCGTGTTGTGTGAGTGTCGTACATCGACACTCTTAGGACACGTGTCCGACACTCTTCAAAATGTGTATTTTTAAATTTTTTTTTTAAAGGCCTGAACACTCTTTGGACACTTGGAGAAAACACGTATCAATTGTTCAAACACGTGTTAATTGCTTAAATACACGTGTCAATTGATTAGACATATATGAAATTAATTATAAGTTTGAACAAAATAACTTAAGATACAATAATAAAACAAAACCCATATAAATTTACAGGAATTAGTATCATATTATATTTTTTATTATTTTTGAATGATATATTTATATATATAACATATAATAAAAATATAAAATTATATATTTCAGTCCCTCACGTGTCATGTTCTGCATTTTTTGAAAATTAGTCTTTTTAGACTAAAAGGTGAATAGTGATAACTTTTTAACTTTTTGAGTAACTTTTTGACTTTTTGACTTTTTTGAGACTTCTCAAACTTGGCCTTAACATGTCCGTGTCGTATCTGTGCCGTGTCACATGTCCGTGTCTATACTTCTTAACTCATAGATATCTATAACATGCAAGCCTTTATTGAAGGAAACTTATAGATACATCATATATGTACTCTCTATTATCATAATCTTACGATTCTCGGTTCGATTCGCAATTTTTACAAGATCAATACGAATCTATGCGTAAATCTATTTTGGAAATGAGTCTCTAGTGAATCACACGATTCACGATTCGATTCACTTTTTTTTATTCATGCAATTTTTGAATTATTGTGTCCGACATATTTTCGACTTTTTTTTCTCCATCTTTTTAGTGAAAATGATATAATGTAACTTCTAACAGCGTTTAATACCAAGATAACTAACATATATACATGATTTATTGTTATTTAGTGATCATGAAGTTTTTAATAGGACCCAATCAGATTCAGTCAGACCCAACATATTATACCTTTTAAAATGTTTTAGGCTTTAAAATAAAAGATTCTAAATAATTCATTCTTATTATTTGCCCATTGTTATTTAGAAAAGTATGTATGCTTATTGTTCAAATATCAATACCATTGTTAATTATTATTACTTTGAAAATTGATAGTTTGTCTATTTGGTTATTATCTTTATTAAGAATGGTTGATAAGAAATATCTAAAAAAGAAAAAATGTAAGATATATAAGAACTTTTGTTAACTTCTTATGTATTAAATTACGTGATTATCATTCAAAATAACATTTTCATTGATTTAAGTCTAATTATTTCATATTCATTAGATATATTTAACATCTAAATGTGTAAATATATGTTTTTAAGTAATTTAAAAAAAGTGACCGAATCTTTACGATTCACGATTCAATTCGATTTGCAATTCGGTACGAGGCCATTTCGATTCACAGCACGAATCCTGATTTGACAACTATGCATGTACCCTACAGGTAGATAACATGTGACCTAAATATATGTGTATAAGTAAACTTATAGATCTGCATAAGTTTTATGCATGTATGTAGTTACAAACATGTGTGTATATCTATATATGGAGACGGAGGATATTTGTAGATTAGGCAACTGGACTTTTTTGTGGGGTTAGTTTTGATGGGTTGAAAATGGAATAACTACTTTTGGGAAATTATGCTTGAAGTGGTATTATTTGAAATTCACAAGTCAAAGGTCATTAAAATAAGCGTACTTATTGACCAGAACTTGATCTATACTGAAAATGATAATCCAAACAAGAGGGGTGAATTTGAGCTTAGGATTTCAATCCACATGTCCCAAATTCACAAATCCAAATGTAGCCTAAAAGTGTGTTTGGTGGTGCAGAATTTGCACCTTGAATCGGAATTGGAATTGGGGTGGAAAGTGTTCAAAATTTGAACTAAGGTGGCCTCTAATTCCAAATCCAAGGCACAAATGACAGACTGCCAAATACAACATTATGCACACGTCCATTACAATTGTGAAAAAATTGATATAGGTAAAGTGCAGGATGTTTGTTTTGCTTAGGATATCAGTGTGATGTCTTGGCAATCCTGCTAAATGAGATTACTTTCCTTTTGAATAAAAAAAATTGAAGCACAATGTACACTCGTGAAGAAGCAGTATAGCAGCTCTGAGGATGTGAGCTCCTTTGAAACTAATAAGATTGGATGATGTCTGATTTTGTTGTAATTATTATTATTACTTTTTTTGGTTACAGGGCGGCTTTGATATGATCTGCAGTGGCAGAGACAAGATTGAAACTCCAGAGCAGGTAATACTCATTTGTAGCTTCTCAGGAAATTACATATAATTATCATCTCAACTTTAACCAAAATAGATTTACAATCTTAGATTTGATTCTTTATGTTATTTTCAAAGTTTAGCCCAACTGGATTTACATGGGCATGATTTCAGTTTAAGCAAGCTCAAGAAACAGCATTGAAGCTTGATTTGGATGGGCTTGTTGTAATTGGTGGAGATGACTCAAACACTAATGCTTGCCTCCTTGCTGAAAACTTTAGGTGAGCTATTCATTTTTCATAAAGGAAATGTGATTAGCTGTTGTATTTGCTTTTGGACCAAACTATTATGGTCACTGGATTCTCATAAATTATACAGTTCTGTATAGCGTCGTTTTGTTATGATGGTGTTTATTGTATTATGCTACTCAGGAGTAAAAATATGAAAACTCGGGTTATTGGATGTCCAAAGACGATTGATGGTGACTTAAAATGCAAAGAGGTTCCAGCAAGTTTTGGATTTGATACTGCATGCAAGGTGAATCTAACACTTTCATTCAGCAATCACATTTATAATTTTATATGCTTTAATATTTCATATATAGTTGTGTTAATTTGATCAGTTCAAATAACTAACACTTGTTCACATCAGGCACTTGAGTTTTTGGTTTTTTTAGTTTCTTGTGCATTGTTACATGGTAATGTTCCTCAATTTTGCTATGGTGTTTCTTTATGACCAATATAAATGACATAAACCACATAAAACCAACTATAATTAATATACTAATGGAACACATTCGAACACCTTTTAGCTTCATCTTTCTTATTAGAGAACTATTTTTGATCTTTGCCCTAAATTCTGAAAGTTTATAATATCCTTCACCATTTTGCTTTTAGTGAAAGTTTAATGTTTCAATCACTTGAATTTTCTCTCGTAGTAAGTAAAAGAAACCAAGCTTTGTTCTCTTTCTCTTTCCCAATTTTGATTTTGTTCATGCTTGAGTTATTTTTATTTTTTCGTGGAACATTAGATTAGCTCCATATTGATCATCAATGTCATTAGGGACTGTGTCTCCATACAACTACAGTAATCCATGGCACAATGGTCATTCCCTGGTCTTTCTGATTTTGCAGATATATTCAGAAATGATAGGAAATGTTATGATAGATGCTCGCTCAACTGGAAAATACTATCACTGTAAGTATACGGGGAACTGGAGTTGAATTAACTGGACCTTTTTGCATCATATGGCCGTTTATTCTTACTGCATATTGCACAACACAACTAGAGCATTATATGTGTAACCAGATTCTTTTTGTGTCCACTGTATCCTGGTTTGGTTGTTTTCTTTCTAGGCTCATCCTAATTCTAAGTGAGTTGTGTTGGAAATGCTCTACAGTAATGTAGATCGACTGGTGTGCACTCGTCGCAAAGTCTAAACGCAAATCATATAATGCTGTTTAGCTTCTACCTCTAATAAAGATGAGAAATTCTTATGCATATTTTATGAAGATTGAAATACTCAAAGCTTCTTCAACTATTATGTTTTTTTGGTTATGATTTACACATGCATGTATAGGATGCATCTCTTTCTCACGAACTTGAGCTTCATAATTTTTGCTCTTTTCTGTCTCCCTGTATTCCTTTCAACATCAATATCAATCATCCTTTAAACTATTGTAGACATTGATCTCTCTTGCATATGGTGAAACCATCTCAACCAATGTTCTTTAGTTTCTTGTCTGGCTAGTCTTTTATCTCAAAATCCTCAGATAAGCACAGTTCATCGCATGCCGTACTCTTTTTTCTTCTTCTTCTTCTTCTTCAATTTTTTTTTTTGTGGGTTATTAATGTTTCATAATATCTTTCATGAAATTCCCTTCAACTCTCCATTTGTATGACAAACTATATCTGTAATTTAGCTTAATAGTTAGTGAGCACCGGATTTTCCTTTTTTAAGAAGACTTATTTTTTTTTCAACAGCTTTTTCCTCCAGGCTCCAGTACTCATATCGTGTGCATATACTTTCCATCATACGTATTTAATTTTTTAACCTGTTTGCAGTTGTACGGCTGATGGGGCGTGCTGCTTCACACATTACATTGGAGTGTGCTTTACAAACTCATCCAAATATTACTCTTATTGGAGAAGAGGTACCTCCATGTCCATTCATTGTGCTATTTCCAAATGAATTCTCTCAATTAGCTGCACATACTTGATGAAGAATTCACTTAGTTACAATTTTTTTGGGGAAGTGGCGATGGAGCTTTGTATCTAAGAGGGATATAGATATTGGAGAAGACTACTGGTGTTGGCCCAATACAGTAATTCATGGGGTGCTTGGACTTCTTTGGAGGTTACCTTGCATGGGAGTGCGTTGTGGAAGGGTATCCAGCAAGTTTGCCACTTATGAGATTTGTTAGAGTCAAGGTGGGGAGGAGGGCGGATATGAAATGTGGAGTGGAGATGAAACGTTGTTGATGCCAAATCTTTTTATGGGGCTTTTTAGGAAGTAGGAGGGTGACTTTTCCTTCGAAATGCATCCAGTTGGAATGCATCCATTGAGAAAAGTCCTTACGATTGATAACCTTATTAGGCTGCGATAGATATTCAACAATTGGTGGTGCGTTTGTAAGTTTAATGGTCAGTATCTGATTTTCTGAACTATTGTAATGTTGCTAGGGATTTGAGGGCGCTGATTTTGGCACTGTATGGGATGAAGTGGTTGTTGCACATAGATGTGGCTGGAGTCCTGCTTGGATGGTGATGGAGGGGAATGGTAGGGAAGTCTAAGCGGAAAGATTGATGTTTGGATCCATTGTGTTTGATGTGGCTCCTTTGTATAGGCTTAAGAGTCTCGTTTTGGTTGTTTTAAAGCCTCCAAATTTTGATCAGATTGTAGATTATGTTGATTTGCTCCATTTGTAAGAAGCTTATGTTTGAGTGGAGTGGGTTATCATAGTTTAATATTTTAATTACCTTGCTGCAGGTTGCCGCAAAGAAGGAGACTTTGAAAAATGTATCAGACTACATAGCTGATGTGATATGCAAACGCGGAGAACTTGGTTATAACTATGGCGTGATACTTATACCTGAAGGACTTATTGATTTTATTCCTGAGGTAAAATTCTGAATCATGAGATTTATGTGTTCTGCTATGTGTCATCCATACACATTCTATGTGATTGTTGACTATTACATTTTTTTTGTAATTTTACCGTGTAATTGCAGGTGCAGCATCTCATTGCAGAACTAAACGAAATTTTGGCCCATGAGGTTGTAGATGAAGGTGGTCTTTGGAAAAAGAAACTTAATGAGCAATCTTTGAAACTTTTTGATCTTTTACCTCCAGCAATTCAGGAACAATTAATGCTTGAGAGAGATCCACATGGCAATGTCCAGGTGCTTATATTTGTCACTGTCTCTGTCTATGTATTCTGTGTGTTCTATTATTCAGGCAATATGGCAATGCTTTATTGTGCTTCAGGTTGCAAAAATAGAAACGGAGAAAATGTTTATTCAAATGGTTGAAACTGAATTGGAGCATAGGAAGCAGAAGGGTGCATATAAGGGCCACTTCAAAGGGCAGTCACACTTTTTCGGGTACTATTATCTGTCTATAACCATAAATGCCTTTGTCCATAATGAGATGGTATTGACGATGATAAATCCATGGAGTAATTTGTGTTTGCTGAAATCATTTGTGGGAAAAAGAATACTTTGTCTGATCTTTGCGTTTGTTATGATATTTTCACCATGCAGTTATGAAGGGAGGTGTGGTTTGCCATCTAACTTCGATGCCACATACTGTTATGCTTTGGGTTATGGGGCTGGAGCTCTCCTTCATTGTGGAAAAACTGGGTTGATATCATCGGTTTGTGCCTCCATTTTTATTTCCTTGTTCATTTTGTTCAAATTTATTCTTCACGGCCTATCATTTTAGTTTTCTATCAATTATAATAACCTTTTGTGATTTCAGAGTTCAAGTTTTTGTTTCTTTCGCTTTGACAATGAAGATTGTTGTAGTTCAACAATTAATCGATTATATAAATGTTCATGCAATTATTTTTTAATGTGACTCCAGGTTGGAAATTTGGCTGCTCCGGTTGAAGAATGGACTGTAGGTGGAACAGCATTGACTTCATTAATGGACGTGGAGAGGAGGCATGGTATAGTCTCTGATTCTATGTTCTCATCATATTATTCAAACACCTTCCTCGCCTTTTTCTTCTAAACTTGCATATATCTTCAACATCAATATGTTCATTGTCATGCTTTATGCTACTGTAAATCTGAATTTCATAGAATGGAATTCATAATCAAGTGGAAGCTTTAGGTTCTGTTTGGTTTAGTTTTAGAATCATGATTTGATGATGGAGTTGTATTTTGAGTTTATGAGTTGTTGAATCATGATTTGAAAAGAGAAAATTTGTTTGATTATGAGTTTTGAAAGAAAAAAAGTTGTTTGGTTTTGAAAAGAATTTTCAAAACTTATTTAGGATGTTCTAAATAAGTACATTTTTTTACTTTTTATAAAAAGATGTGTAGAAAAGTAGAGGAGATGTTGATTGATGTGACACAAAAAGGACATTTATGCAAAAAAACTGCAATATAGGTTACCCAAACAAGGCTTATTCAAAAACTTATAACTCATAACCAATTAAAATTCAATTCAAAAAAATAATTATTGAAAAAAATAATATTTTTTATTTAAAAAATCAAAAAAGTCTGAAAATCTTTTTTTATTTAAAATGTTAAAAAATATATTATTTTTTGTTAAAAAAAAATTCAGTTAGTGCTTTAAAATGACTTTTGATTGTACATTTGGTTGGAATTTTTTTTAATTGTTTTGTTTAAAAATGTTTTTTTATTTTTTAAAAATTACTATGACAAATTAATTTTTATTTAATTTTTTTTGTTAATTTTAAATAAATGGCCAAATAATTTGCCATTTTAGTCTAAAAAAAACAATTTCTATATTTAAAAAATATCAAAAACAAATATATATATATATATATATATTTTCAAATAATAGGTGGCAATTACCTTAAAAAAAAAAATGCACTGTTCCGGTCAAACGGGAGGATGTCTGAGCAGATGACCAAATAGATCAAAAAATTTAAAATCTCTTTGGTTTACCAAACATGTTTTCAAATGTGTTTTGAAATGTGATTTGGAATCATATTTTGAAAACTATAATCAAACAAAGGGTCGGAATATGAGGGTGGAATCATGATTTGAATAGAACCAAACAGAGCCTTAAACTTTCATTTTTGTTATGTTCACTGAAATATTTAATCTATTTCATTTGTAGGTAAATTTAAGCCTGTGATAAAGAAGGCAATGGTCGAGCTTGACGGTAAGAGTTCTTTTTATGCTCCCTTGTGCTGTGGTCTTTTGCTCTTGTGCAAGCGGACTTGTTTTCTTCTCATGCTGTCTTCTCTGTACCAAGCAAAATCAATTACATTGTGGTTTTATCATGCTGAAAGCTGCAGGGTCGTTTCTTGCATAATAACTAACTTTGATATCTTCATTTTTTAGAAGCTTGTACCAACCAATAATTTCATTTGAAATGGTGAATGATTCAGGTGCTCCATTCAAGAAATTTGCATCCATGAGAGAGGACTGGGCCATTAACAACCGATATATCAGTCCTGGTACGCTTTGAATTTTGTTTGTCATCTTTTCATTCTAGTACGTTCATGGGTGTTTAGTTGGGTTTGGTCACTGAAGCAACGATATCCCTATGAAAGCACGGACACGAACATATATGACTTGACACAAACGTACCAACATTAAAAACAAAATGATGGGCGAGGTAAAAATATACAGTTTTATATATTTATAACATATAATAATTAT
This sequence comes from Camellia lanceoleosa, assembly GCA_025200525.1. NCBI lineage: Eukaryota > Viridiplantae > Streptophyta > Magnoliopsida > Ericales > Theaceae > Camellia > Camellia lanceoleosa. The sequence continues at coordinate 9,537,987 of CM045765.1, forward strand.
CATATCATGTTTTAATTCAAATATAATAATTTTTTAAAATTTAAAGGTGGAGAATATGTATAAATTTATGTTGTTTTTCTGTTATCATTGGATTCTAAGTTAATTCAAACTTTGTAAGCGATAGACACCTGTTCCCCAAGTGTCATAAGCATGTCCGAATCTAGACATGTGTCCGACAGATATTGGGATGTTCGTGCTTCTTAAGCTGATCCCTTGTCCTATTGATCTTCTTGTAACCATAACATCTTCAACTCCAGAATTTTAAAGTTTAATAGCTTGGTCAAATCTATAGCATATTTTTAGTGACTTCTCTTCCCGATACCAGCCAAAAACTTACATTTGGTGAACTTTTATATTACAGGTCCCATTCAATTTATTGGCCCAGTAGCTGATAAAGTTAATCACACCCTACTTTTGGAACTTGGAGGCCAGGATTAACTATTTATTTCGATTTCGTATTTCTGCTTCCTCAGATTTTTAATTTCCCAATAATACACTCCCTTTCAAATGTTCATTTTTTTGTTTTTTGTTTTTTGTTTTGGATGGTTTTTTAGTTAGTTTGTCGAAATTTATGCGACCCTTTTCTTGGACTATGATAAGTTTGATATACTATCCTGCATCATTGGGTGCATAATAATGAAAAGATTGTCAATTTTTGGTATATTGATGCACTGCAAAATCTGAAGTTCTGCTTGTTCTGTCTTGGTTTGCTTGCTCTTTGCCTTTCCTTTGACCTTTCTACGTAGTATTAAGAGTGAGTTGGGCCTTGGGTGACATCTTGGTGAAATTTTATTTGATTTGTGAAGAAAAAAGAAAAAAGAAAAATTTAAATTATACACTTTTCATTGTTGATCTTTCACCTAGATTTTACTGTAATCTTTCATCTTCTAATTGCAACAGTTAAGTCATTAGTCAGATTTCAATGGGTTTTAATATGCTCTTCACGCAATCCTATTGACTTTGAGTCAAAAGTTAAAATATGAGGGATCAAAATGAAATTTCAGTAGACATTAGAGGGTGAAAAATGTAATTTGTCATACAATTTGTTTTTTCTTCTAATGCCCTTGAATTGGGAGAATTTTATTTTTATATACCTATTTATCTCAGTGCATATTTAATGAAATTTTATTTTAATGATAATCATATATTAAAGTAAAATGATTATAATAGACGTTAAAATATACCTTTAATATTATATCTTAACTTTTTATATGCACATTTTTTAAAAATAAAAATCTCAATACACATCCATTTAGTAAAAAAAAATCTTAATTTTTATACCACATTAAACACTTGTGTTAAATCAATAGAAACAGAAACTCGTTCAATTTCATTGGTGTTCAGGATTATCAATCAAGATCATTCAATCTGTTACATTTTATTCTCTCTCAATTAGTTATATATATATATATACACACACAAATTCGTACATATATACTGATTGTTGAAGTTGAAATTCATGCAATAACAGAGAATCAGTGTTCAGTTAGTTTAATAAAAAAAAATGAGCTTGACCAGAAACAAAAACCTAACTTCATAAAAAAAACAATATATATATATATATAACTTAATCCACGTCTAGAATACAGAAAAGAAAATAATATTTCGCAATTGCATTGCATACAAGGAATCAAATTGGGGTTTGGAAAATAGGGAATTTTGGGAACAGAGTTAGAACAACGACAGAATTGAAGATAATTTGGGTGAATTTGTAGAGAGGCCATGGATGAGAGTGAGAGAGAGAGTGAAGAGAGTAGAGTGGCAGATTGTGTAAATAAAAGGGGAAGATAAGGGAGTTTTATGAATGGTGGTTCGGGTTTACAATTTTCAACAAGTGTTTGGAAGGGGAGTTGAGGTGGTGTATATAATGGTATAAGTGAAGGGTATAATTAAAATATCTATTCTGTGGATTGAGAAGAATAATTAACAATCAAATTAGGAAGTGTGTATACTGAAAAATGAAATGTACTGAAATAAGTAAGTGTGTGAAAATAGGATTTTTCCTTAAATTGTGTTCAAATTTTAACAATGATAGGTTGATGAAATTGAAAACAGGTTGAATTTTGAGGATTTAATTATTATAATTAAAAGAAAATTGATCAAAGTAAAATTCATGTGAAATCTTGGAAGTGAAAACTGTAACTTACCCCGAAAGAAAAATAAATGATAGGCAAAAGACAATCACACAATATGTTAATTTTTTTCGTCAAAAAAAAAAAATGTTAGTTTTTTTAACTTGTTTGATTGTTTGGTAATATGGTTGAAACTAATTTAATCTATTAAAAGAAAAAATAGACTAAAAAATTAATAAAATAGAATATCGCATTCAAATTATAATTATTTCATCTTTTCTCATACAAGATTTAAAAATAAAATAAACTAAAAAAAAAAAATTTTAAAAGTTAAAAGTTCATCCCAAATGAATTTTTTTTAGTAAGATTAAAATAGTCAAAAAGTTATTAAAAAAATTCTTTCCAAACTAATATATTATCATTTTATTTTTGGACAAGATTTTGAGTTTTGAAGTTTTAATAAATATTGGGTATAGTATATAATGAAAGAATGAAAAATTTCATAATTGGCAAGTCAAAATAAGATGAAAAATACCAATAGAAAATAACAATAATTACATATGGACTAGTGCCACATAATTAGAGCTTCTTTAGAGCTCTTATTTTTGAGGGACTACATGATTATGTTAGTGGGAAATAAGAAATGTTCATTTAATTTCATTTGCGATATTTATTGATTGGATAACCCAAGTACCATTGCATTTTCCCTCAAGTTTGCATCCTCAAAATAGCGTCTTGAGTGCCAAAATATACTATCTCTTCATTTAGAAAGAAAATATTCTTTTGATAATGGGATTGTTTGGTGTAGAAGCTTATCTAAGTTGCTTGTAGTTTTCTTTTGTTTTTCTTTATTTTGAGAGTTTGTATTAAATTGTTTGGTACAACTGCTGTTTACAATTTATTAGGCTAAAATAACTTAAATAAATTTTAAAAAAAATTATTATTTGTAAGCTAAAAAAAGAGGTGTTTTTATCTTCTATTTTTTTATTATCAACTTTTAATTTATAGTAAGTTGTATCAAATAGTTCCAATATAATAAGAAAAGAAAAAAAAAAAATCTTAAAATAAGGTGGCTAATTTGGACAACGAATGTGTTCCCTTGATCACCCCCCTCCCCCTCCATAATTTTAGTTCTGAAATGGATAAGAATGAAGGATGATAAAAGTAAGGTGAAGAGAATATAACCATCATCTTGATGGTTATGATATGAAGTAGTTGCTTGTGGTTTTGACAATTGCTTTTGGATTTATTGGGTTTTTCCCCTGAAAGGTAATTCAACCACATGAGATGTTTTGTAGCTTATAAAAGTAGTGCAATATCATTGGTCCAATGTGGCTAAGCGTTGGTTACATTATGACAAGCTTATGCATTAATTGCACATCTCACAAAGTTGAAAGTGTTGTGCGCTTTTGATTTTTTTTCTTTGGCATAATGCAAACAAGCAAAGCAAAAAAGGTTTGTCACTTTGCCATCTCGTTCGGAAGTTTGTTAAAAGTTAATTTTTGATATTTTTTTTAAAAAAAAATTGATAAAAAAATAAAAAAAAGGATGTGATTTAAAATAAATTAAAAACTAAATACTTTTAGCTTTTAGTCATCTTTCAAAAACACCAATATCACAGGAAAAGCTTTTCTAAAGTAACCATTCAATTCCAAAATTCCCCTAATCACAATAAACTATTTGGTATATTGAATTATCACGTGTCTGACTAATAATAGAAGGACAATTGAATACATGGAATTAGATGAGCACATGAACACGCTGGTACTTCCGACTCACTTTATAATTTTTGCCTAATCACATGTTATCAGTGCAAGAATCTTTGTACTCACAAAAGTATTTTATTAGATGTTAGGGAGGTGTTTGTCCCCTAGCTCTTACATTTATATTTACACAATTTTTTGTATTTAATTTTTAATTTTAAAAAAAAATTTATTGCATTTTTAATTCGACGTGACATCTTTGATAAGTATAGTCAATTCAAGTGGCAAATAATGTAAGTAACAAGAAAAAAAAGAACAAGAAGAAAAAAGATAGGGGTTGTTACGTAAGTTTCATGAAATTATTTTATTTTTTTTGGAATAATCACCTTTTTTTAATTAAAAAAATAGTTACCTTATTTTTTACACAATTCTACACACTAGTGTAAAACATTAGGTAACCCTAGAATTGTTTTTTTTTTTTTTATATATATTTTTAAATTTGATTTTACTCATTAGTAACTAATGATTAAAATTTTTCCTGTATATAAACGGTAAATTACTTAATCGCCCTATGTAGTTTTAAAAATTACATTTCATCCTCTGAGGTTTCTAATCTCATAACAAATCGTCCATTTTATTAATAAATCATCAAGTCAATTAACAGTTTTTAATCATATTAAAATTATGTTTCAATTAATAATTAGGTAATTTTTTTATTGTATAGGAGAGCAATTATGAATTTTATTTTTTTAGTTATTTCTGTTAAATAAAAAATTCTAATAAGGAAGTATTTGTAATTTTTCAAATCACAGAGGACAATTTGTATTTCAAGCAAATCTCAGGAGATGTATTTGTAATTTACCCTTATATAAATGTAATGGTTGGAATAATTTATAGGGGAAATTATTTAATAATCCTAAAACACCATGTGGTCATACTCCAAGTCAATCACCAATTACTTAGCTCTCATGTTGTTCCCCCATCCTTAACATAAATCTTGAGCTCCTACCCCTCTCTACCAAACAAAATCTTAGGGAACATTACGTGTCCATACTCCAGAAATATTGAATAATCACCCAATTTAAAGGTACGATACACAAAATCTATATTATTATTATCTATCTATATATATATATATAACATTATTAAGTGGAGACCTCAATTAGTGTAGTGAAACTTTTGCTCTCCTCGTGCCATGTGACAGCGTTTTTTAATTTAAAAAAATTTACACAAAAAGGTAGGCAAAACTTGAACCCATGACCATAAATTTAAAGTAGGAGGCTCATACACTTAAGCTAAGTACACATTATAACATTAATTATATTATTATTTTATTTATTTTATTTTATTCTCTAGTTATTATTATTATGTGTACGGTAGAAAAATTCAAAAAAGTATACTGCAAGTTTATTATTATTATTATTATTATTATTATTATTATTATTATTATGTGTCAATTGCACTAAAAGATCGTATAGTTTTTGAATTATGTTACCTTAGTCCATAACTTTTCAATTATAATATTTTTGACTATAAATTTTAAATCTAGTTTCAAATAAGGATAATTGAAGTCACCGTTACTTCATTTCAAGGGCAAAATCGTTAATTTGATAAAATATATGCTAATTTGACAAAAATAAATATTAAAAAATTATTTTTAATTTTTAAAAATTATGTTTACCCACCAAAGATAAAATTGTATAAAAATGTTAAATCTTTTACATTTTTATTTGTTTACCAAATTAATTTTTAACTGATGTAATGGATGGTTATTAGGTAATAGATGGTCAGATTTGTTGTTAAGATATTTTTAGATAGTTATCATGTAATGAATGTTTATCGATTTTTAATGTGTAATTGATATGTTCAATATATGAAATATTTTTAGTTTTGTATTTTTTTATTTGATGAAGTAGTTCAATAATGTTTCAAAGTTGTCTCCAGATTTGACTTTTGCACAAAAAGCAACTGCTTTAACAAAAATAAATACAAAAATATATATTTCTTTAAAATTCTGTCTGCCATTTCAAAAATTTATTTTCACCAATTTAATTTTTGGTTTCTTAGAAATTTTTTTTGAAAATAGATTCTGAAAAGCAAATCAAACAGAACTAAATAATTAAGAAACTTCCGACATTAAACAACATATAGGTTAATTAACACAAAATAGTCATACGATAATTTTGTAAATATTTTTTAATTATCTTTATTTGTAACAAAATTTAAAATTTATGATCAAGTATATCACAATTAAAAAGTCAAAAATCAAAATGACACAATCCTAAATTATAAAATTGTTAGCATAATTCGTCCTATTATTATTGTTATTATTATTATGAACTAAAAGAAAAGCTTGGAAGTTCTTATTTGGTTGCTAAGATGTGATGCATCAACAACCTGAGTTGTTTGTCACTCTTCTCATTTCATGTCGTGTGATCACATGTCAAAAAGATTATGATATATATATATATATATATTGAAATAGCATTTCAAGATAGTTTCAAAATAATTACATTATAAATTAAAAATATATATATATCGTGTCAGTTTGATACACAAAAAGATTTTCCATCAAATATAAAAAAAAGACTTGCATCTTATAAAAATGAGATTATTTTTCCACTGTCCGACTGAAATGTTAATTCTTCAAAAAAAAAAAAAAAAAAAAAAAAAAACCTCTCTCAATTATTCTTTCAAATGAAAGAAAGCAATCCCTCTCAAGTCACCTTTATCAATAATTCATACAAAGGTTCATATCATTTGATTGGAAAATATGACTTTGTTTATGCTTGGGACAATTAACAAAACCTGATTTTCACAGTAAAATGGAGTGGTGCTCATTCACATAGGAAGTAAATTTTAATAATAGACTTCACTTTATCAATAATTCATGTGTTTTGGCTCCTCAAGGATTTGATTGGACCAACCTTTCTAAGGGTCAGCATCGAGCTTGATCGAGCCATCTCAGTCTGTGAAATTGATGCCTAAGTTTGTTTCTGAGCAATGATTTTTTTTTTTTTTTTTTGGTGAGACAAGTTAGGCCAACCAGGGACAAAAACCTTCTGTCCAATCTCTGCTTAGATAAACTGATGAGTAGGATTGTGAGCGAAGGCCAAGGAGCCAAGATTTTAGACTTTCTATTTAAATATATATATATATATATTTTTTTAAATTTATTAACCGGGCAATGGGGCAAGACCGCCTTCAACACCTAGGCCCAACCCCAACCCAAGGTTTATTTCGGCTAGCCTAGCTTGCTTAGGGTATAAGCTTAGGTTGGGTAAAAAGTTGACAAGTCAGTTGCAACCTTCAGGTCAAATGATGACCCTTATCTATGAGTAAGCCAATTTTAATGAGTGGTCCACTTATATTTTTTTTGTTGTAATCAAGATTTTTTAGACTATGTGTAGATTTTGAATTTGTAACTTTCAATCTTGAATTTATAAATAAATAACAAAGAAAGAAAGAAAGTAAATGAAGTAGAAGTTAATTTTTTTTCTTCCCTTTAATTAAACTAATTCCCCCCCCCCCCCCCCCCCCCCTTCTTTCCAAAACCCAAATCTATTTGTTAATTTAAAATCCAAAATTCAAACAAAGGTAACTAGATTAGATTGCATTTTGAGTGAGCCTTTTGTACCAGTTAAACTGCAACACTAACTTGGTTTATCTTTCCAAATTCTTTTTCTTCTTCTTCTTCTTCCTTTTGTTTTTTTGGTTACATACTAGAACAATTCTTTCAGATGTCATGACTAATAAAATAAGTAGTGTAGATAAAACTTTTTTTTTGTTTCGGGACACATTACCCTCCCATTTTTTAAAAATTTTAAGATCTTCTTGTCTATGTGCATGTAAATAAAAAAAAACTTTAAAATTAAAAATTAAAAAAAAAAAGAGAAAAAAATTCGTAATTTTAAGCAAATGGAATTTCAATTTTTGACATTGAGTTCTTGTCACTATTTTTGAAAAGTGTTCATCAAATGGATGTGAGGTTTAGATATCACTACAGAAATTACATTTTTACCGATTAAAATTTTGGTTGGTAAAAGTTTGTTTGTAGTTAGCAAAATCTTTTATGACTAATTTTTGGTCGCCAATACAAGGTCGGGAAAAGTAATGGGTAAATTACACTGACACTCCCTGAAGTTTATGTTTATTAGAGCTCCCCCCTCACCTTTTGGAAATTACATCTCCCTCCCTGATGTTTAAAGTTTCATTACAGATTTCTCCCTCAGCAATTTAATTTTTTTAAATACCAATTTTGCTCTTACTGGGTAAATTACATTGACACTCCTCACATTTTAGAAATTACAATCTCCTCCCTAAGGTTTAAGGTAGCATTACCAATTGCCCCCTCGATTAGTATTAGTTAGAAAAAAATTTATTTGAAAAAAAAAAAAACTAACGTAAAATCATTTTTTGAATTTACGGTTTTTTCTCAAATTTATAAACTGAGACAACAATTTATAAACAAAAAAAATTATCAAACAAGTTTTTATGACAGTTTTTTTAATTTTTGTAAATATAAATTTAAAACCGAAAACGAAATGGTTACCAAACAGGCCTCAAATGGTAAAAATATCATAAAATTAACAAATAATTAAATAAGTTACCAACGTAAGAAATAATTAATCAAAATATTCTTAGGCTATGTATGGTTAAATTTTTAGAAATTTTTTTAAAAAATAAAAAATTAATTTGGTTAAGAAATAAAAAAATAAAAAATAATTATCATTTTAACTTTTGGGTAGGTTATATACGTACGTATGGCTGTTGCAATTTAATTTGTAAAAAAATATTTCTAACCACTCGAAAGATAAAAATTGTATAAAAATGATAATTATTTTTTATTTTTTATTTCTTAACCAAATTAATTTTTAACTTTTTAAAAAAATTTCTAAAAATCAAACCATACATAGCCTAAAAATCTTTTAATAAGCCATTTTTTACGTTGGTAACTTATTTATTTATTTGTTAATTTTACGATATTTTTACCATCTGAAATCTGTTTGGTAACCATTTCGTTTTCAGTTTTCAATTTATATTTACAAAAATTTTAAAAATTGTCATAAAAAACTTGTTTGATAATTTTTTTGGTTTATAAATGGTTGTTTCAGTTTGTAAATTTGAGAAAAAAATATAAATTCAAAAAATGAGTTTACATTGGTTTTTAAATAGAAATTTAAAAATTTTACTAACAAATTTTTTTCAATTAACTTTTTTTTTTTCAATGAAGTTTTTTTTCCAACTAATACTAACCGAGGAGACAATTGGTAATACTACTTTAAACCTTAGGGAGGGGATTGTAATTTTTAAAATATGAGGGGTGTCAATGTAATTTATCCAGTGAAGACAAAATTGATATTTAAAAAAATTAAATTGCTAAGGAGAAAATCTGTAATGAAACTTTAAATCTCAAGGAGGGAGATGTAATTTCCAAAAGGTGAGGGGAGAAACTGTAATAAATATAAATCTCAGGAGGTGTCAGTGTAATTTACCCAAAAGTAATTAGCGACTAAAAATTTTTCTATCGGGAAAAAAGTCCTATTTGCTGACTAAATTTTTGGTCGTTAAATATATAATTACTGCGACTAAACTATTTTGTAGCTAAAACACTTTAGTTGCCAAAGTGATATTTTATTGACCTAGGTCTCGTTTGGCAAGTGGCTTTTTTAGCCAAAAAGTTAAAAAGTCACTAAAAAAATCAAAAAGCCAACAACCCATACCAAAAAGTCAAAGATTCTCTTTTCTCTCTACTTTTTGGACATCTTTTCGTAAAAATTCAAAAAGTCATCCCAAACATACTAGTTTTTTTTAGCTTATATATTAGCCAAATAGCCAAAAAATTACTAAATTAGCATGTTCCCAAACGAGACCTAAATATATTAGTCTCTAATTGTACCATTTCCTGACCAAACATGTTAGTCACAAAAAAGGAATATTCCCTAACCAAACCTGTTAGTCGAGAACAATAATGTTTACGCGACTAAAACTTTAGTCGGTAATAGACTTATTCGCGACCAAACTCTTTGGTTGTCAAAATTAATAACTTTACCGACTAATTATTTAGTCACCAAATGTATCCTTTCGCCTACTAACATTTCGGTTGCCAAATGTGAGTAGTGATACATCGACTAACAACTTTTGTCGGCAAAAGCATTACTTATCCGTCCCGACTAATCAATTGGTCACCAAAAGAGGAAAAACAAAACCAATTTTTAGTTCCCAATTCAATTCTTTTTGTTTATCAAAATATAATAATCCATCAAATCCATTCAATACAATATATAATTTGCAAGAATCATTCAAACCAACAAAATAAATTGAATCATGAACATCCAACAAAATACATAAATCATCTAATCCTTAACATGCTTAATTAAAGTCATCAATTATTATAAGTTTTCATCCACAAGTAATTCCAAACTACAAAATTGTTCAATTAAAAATGTCATGTAATCTATATAATCATCAAATTCACATCCATCTAGCATAAAAATTTAAAACATAACAAGTACTTATTATTATATTTTAAATTTTTATCCATACGCATCTATCCAAAAATATAACCAGTAGTCTACTCAAATACTTTCTATACACATCTATTCAAAAATATATAATCCTTCAAAAAATGTAACAAGTGCCGACTAGTCCTATACAATTCAAATTTTCTTGCACGAGTTCATCCATCTCAGATAAAAGAAAAGAAAAATAATGTCAGGTAATTTTTTTTTTATCAAAGTTATAAGCACATCAAATGATTGTAAAATTGGACAAAAAATGAAAAAGGTCCATGGAAAGTAAAAGTATACCATTTTGTAAATAAAACAATAGCATTCATATGTATATATCCAATCAACATTATAATTCTATCAATATCAATGCACCATACTCAAAAAAATTCCAATGGTAATAGATTCTCACAGTTTCTTTGCCGACTTCTCAGCATAAAACACGTTGAACAGTGTATCTGTCAAGCCATTCAAAACATAGTTCCGGCAAAGAGAGTTTGACTGCTTCCAAGCATCCACAGCCATAAGCTTTTACTAGTCTTGTTCATTCTCTTCAACGACTGGTAGATCCTTACTCAAAAACCTCGCAAGGCTAAGCATAGCATTACCAATTGACACTCTTCACATTTTAAAAATTACAATCCCTTTCCTAAGGTTTAAAGTAGCATTACCAATTGTCCCCTCGGTTAGTATTAGTTAGAAAAAAAATTATTTGGAAAAAAAAAAAAAAAAAAAAAACCTAACATAAACTCATTTTTTGAATTTACGATTTTTTCTCAAATTTACAAACTGAGACAACAATTTATAAACAAAAAAATTTATCAAACAAGTTTTTATGACAGTTTTTTTAATTTTTGTAAATATAAATTTAAAACTGAAAATGAAATGGTTACCAAACAGGCCTCAAATGGTAAAAATATCATAAAATTAACAAATAATTAAATAAGTTACCAACGTAAGAAATGACTAATCAAAATATTCTTAAGTTATGTATGGTTTGATTTTTAGAAATTTTTTTTTAAAAATTAAAAATTAATTTGGTTAAGAAATAAAAAAATAAAAAATAATTATCATTTAAGGGTAAAAAATAATTATCATTTTAACTTTTAGGCAGGTTATATACATACATATGGCTGTTTTAATTTAATTTGTAAAAAATTGTTTCTAATCACTCGAAAGATAAAAATTGTATAAAAATGATAATTATTTTTTATTTTTTATTTTTTATTTCTTAACCAAATTAATTTTTAACTTTTTTAAAAAAAATTCTAAAAATCAAACCATACATAGCCTAAGAATCTTTTGATAAGTCATTTTTTACGTTGGTAACTTATTTACTTATTTGTTAATTTTACGACATTTTTACCATCTGAAACCTGTTTGGTAATCATTTCGCTTTCGCTTTTCAATTTATATTTACAAAAATTTTAAAAGCGCCATAAAAATCTTATTTGATAATTTTTTTGGTTTATAAATGGTTGTCTCAGTTTGTAAATTTGAGAAAAAAAATATAAATTCATAAAATGAGTTTACATTGGTTTTTAAATAGAAATTTAAAAATTTTACTAACAAATTTTTTTCAATTAACTTTTTTTCCAATGAATTTTTTTTTCCAACTAATACTAACCGAGGATAATTGGTAATGCTACTTTAAACCTTAGGGAAGATATTGTAATTTCTAAAATGAGGGTGTCAATGTAATTTATCCAAAGGAGGACAAAATTGATATTTAAAAATTAAATTGCTAAGGAAGGAATCTGTAATGAAACTTTAAATTTCAGGGAGGGAGATGTAATTTTCAAAAGGTGAGGGGAGAAACTGTAATAAATATAAATCTCAGGGGGTGTCAGTGTAATTTACCCAAAAGTAATTAGCGACTAAAAAATTTTTCTATCCGGAAAAAGGTTCTATTTGCCGACTAAATTTTTGGTTGTTGAATATATAATTACTGCGACTAAACCATTTTGTAGCTAACACACTTTAGTCGCCAAAGTGATATTTTCCTGACTAAATATGTTAGTCTCTAATTGTACCATTTTCTGACCAAACATGTTAGTCACAAAAAGGAACATTCCCTAACCAAACCTGTTAGTCGAGAACAATAATGTTTATGCGACTAAAACTTTAGTCGGTAATAGACTTATTCGAGACCAAACTCTTTGGTTGCCAAAATTAATAACTTTACCGACTAATTATTTAGTCACCAAATGTATCCTTTCGCCTACCAACATTTCGGTCGCCAAATGTGAGTGGTGATACATCGACTAACAACTTTTGTTAGCAAAAGCATTACTTATCCGTCCCGACTAATCAATTGGTCACCAAAAGAGGAAAAACAAAACCAATTTTTGGTTGCCAATTCAATTCTTTCTGTTTATCAAAATATAATAATCCATCAAATCCATTCAATACAACATATAATTTGCAAGAATCATTCAAACCAATAAAATAAATTGAATCATGAATATCCAACAAAATACATAAATCATCTAATCCTTAACATGTTCAATTAAAGTCATCAATTATTATAAGTTTTCATCCACAAGTAATTCCAAACTACAAAATTGTTCAATTAAAAATGTCATGTAATCTATATAATCATCAAATTCACATCCATCTAGCATAAAAATTTAAAACATAACAAGTACTTATTATTATATTTTAAATTTTTATCCATACGCATCTATCCAAAAATATAACCAGTAGTCTACCCAAATATTTTCTATACACATCTATTCAAAAATATATAATCCTTCAAAAAATGTAACAAGTGCCGACTAGTCCTATACAATTCAGCTTCTTGCACGAGTTCATCCATCTGCATAAAAGAAAAAGAAAAATAATGTCAGGTAATTTTTTTTTATCAAAGTTATAAGCACATCAAATGATTGTAAAATTGGACAAAAAATGAAAAAGGTCCATGGAAAGCAAAGGTATACCATTTTGTAAATAAAACAATAGCATTCATATGTATATATCCAATCAACATTACAATTCCATCAATATCAATGCACCACACTCAGAAAAATTCCAATGGTAATAGATTCTCACAGTTTCTTTGCCGACTTCTCAGCATAAAACACGTTGAACAGTGTATCTGCCAAGCCATTCAAAACATAGTTTCGGCAAAAGAAGTTTGACTGCTTTCAAGCATCCACAGCCATAAGCTTTTACTAGTCTTGTTCATTCTCTTCAACGACTGGTGGATCCTCACTTAAAAACTTCGCAAGGCTAAGAATAGTTAGGTAGAATAGTATCTTTTGCTGTCATATCTTGAAATTCACTCAAGTGAACTTCTTTGAGCACTTATGCTGGTTGACCCATAAATAACAGGAGTAGCAACAGGATTGACCACAGAGGTCACAACAACAGGGTTGACAACAAGGGTCACTATAAGAGTTGGCAAGCTAGTAGACCCGGGGTTCTGATCCCCACCAACATTAGCAAAGAATAAAGAAGAATAAAGAATTACAGATTGACATTTCTAAAAATACCACATAATTTCATTATTCAGTGTTTCTAGAAACTAAACTTAACACTAGAAAATCTCAAAGTTGAAAATTTAATTCAAAACTAGTCTCACCACTTACCCTATAATCGAACATGGTCAGAAAAGTTTTCAGGAAAACTGGAGGGGTCACACCGATCCCACTTAAGACCTAGTTAACTTTAGACAAAACTTTCAAGAGTATGTTGACTCCTAGTCCATGGGATACAAATTTAGAATAAGTTTTTCAGGGGATAAACTAGGTTAAAACAAACCAAGTTCCAAAACTTGCAAGCAATTAAAAATTGTTAACAAATTACAAGCAATTAACAATTGTTATAACAATTTACAAGCAATTAAAATGCTTCCAATATTACAAACAAGCAAACTTGCTTTACAATATTAGGTAATAATTAACCACTACTAGAACTCAAACAAAAAATACTTCAAATATAAATAATAAAAACCAATCCAAATTAGGATTCTATTTGATCCAACAAATTTCTTTCCACGCTTAGATGTTTCTGTTCAACAAAAAGGATAGTAATCCAAAAGTCTTGGTTTTATAGTCCAAAATTCTATTCATTTGGTTTTGTATTTTTTTTTTGGTTTTCCATTCCCTTTCTAATAGGTATTTCTATAAAGAAAGTTAGTAGAACAAATAACAAAATACAAAACAAATTATCAAAAGAAACTAGAAAAGCAATAAATCATTTTAAACCTTCTAGCAATATATTTAATAGCACAATTAAGTAAATTCAGTAAAGAATTAAAATGCTAAAAACAAAACAAAACAAAAAAAAACAAAACAAAACAAAACTTATAACTCCAAAAATTAAATTAAAATTAATTGGCAAGAGTTATATGCATTACTGCAAAGCAATAAAGATCTAAACAATTCTAGAAGCAACTAACATGTAAATAATTCTAGAAATAAAATCATGCAAATTATTCTAGAAATAAAATCATGCAAATAATTCTAAGAAATAATAAACATGCAACATAAACTAAAACCTAGAAAAATTTAGAACAAGCAAATTATAATACAAATCTAGGATCTAATAAACATGTAGATTAAACTTGGATTTAGAAAATAATTAACATATATATTATAATAGAAAAGTAAAAACTAATTAGCATGTCAATTTTAACTAAAAAATTTAAACACTCATGAGCATGTAAATTATATTATAAAATTATAAAATAAAAAGAGATGCAATGCATGGTAGGAAATTATGAATCATGCTCATAAAATATAATTATAGTAGAAACAAATAAGCATGAAAATTATATTAGAGATCTAAAAATAAAAAAACATTCTTATTAAACTGAAAAATAAAAAATAGAACATAACAATGATATACTAATTCTAATAATGAATTTCAAGGGTGAAAAATCTAGAAATCCGCTAGATATTGATTTGTGATTATGTATCAATTTTAAGCAATAAAACAATCCCAATCAAACAATTAAAACAAATCGACGCAACGATTTTAACGTGAAAAAATCACCATTGAAGCACCTCCAATTGTGATAAAAAAAAACCACGGGCAACAGCCACAAAACAATCCACTAAGAAGATATAAAGGAATTACACAGGTATACTCTCAATTACCTAGCGAATCCATGCCCGAATTAAACCAACCCCTATGTGCCTCTTCTAGCCATGTCTTCACCTCGGAATTGTCTTGACGATGAGCCACTCCAGAATCCACCAAAACTTCAGGCTCAAATTCTTCAAAATCCACCGAAGAACAACTCTCTCTTTTTTATAGAATGAACAAACAATCCTTTGATGTATCCTCCTTAAACCATGAGTTGAATATTCAATGAAACATCAAAGAAAACTAGCAAAATAGCCCCAGATATAAACCCTAGAACCCAATAAGAAGATCTGGAGACGTAACCTTAGATTTGGAGCAACTTGCGAATTTATAGAATCTGAAACCGGGAGGTCCGCTCAAGCGTGGAAATGGAGGCTCGAGCGGGGACACTATATGACGTGTTCCAAACCAGGATGTACGCTCGAGCAGGGATTTCGATGCTCGAGCGTGAAAACACCAATCACAGTATTTTTACAAACACGCATACTTCTGAAACTCACTAATGTCCCCTTGAGCGGGGGAATGTCCGCTTGAGCGGACAGGCAACTTTGAATGCATTTTTACATTTTGCTTGAAGCTGTTGCCTCGACTTCATGAGCAATTTCGATCCTGTCATAATCAGCGAAGTGGCAATCTTAAAAGAATTAACATCACAAAACTTTTCTGCAAGGCAAGATTCGGTTTGTATTCACATCTAAAAACTCATAACCTCACTGAAATAAAAAATGCGAAAACAAATATAACTGAAAGGAGTTTTGTCAAACGGGATTGCCAAGAATAAAAACCTAACAAAGGGTGAAACAGTGGATTATTCAAAAACTGTTTTAGTTTTTTTTTAATATTGTTAACACACGGTGCAATATTTTACAATAATAAACAACTGGCCTGCTAACAGACTTGCACATAATATTTCTTTATATAACTAAATTCAAATTATTAATCCTTATACACTCACAGTAGCAATGAACTATCCTAGGGAAACATAGACGTCACCGATTGAGCATTTGGTGATGTTGCATATTGTGCTCGTTCTGAAGTTGCGGAGTCTCGGCTGCGAACCTTGCCTTCGGACTTCCAGACTCTTTAGTGCCTTGCCTCGGTTTGCGAACCAGGCCCCGTTTTCTCTATTTTCTTTTCCCAAAGGGAGGGAGAGGTCTCGTAGATCATCTCTCAGTGGCCGTAGGCTACGTTTCGTGGTCGTAGGCCATTTTTCCCGTTTGGAGCCCGGTTCTCTGTTTTCGGAGCCGTCGGCCGTGTACCTCAGTTCGGGACCGCTTAACCACCTCCATTTGCTCCGATTTTTGGCATACACCTTATTTCCTCCCTTTTAGGGGACACTGTGGCTCGAGAGACCGACTTCGTGGTCAAACGCCACCTCCGGTGCTTAATAAATGGGGGCCTCGTCAAGTTGCTTTTAGCCCCCGAACCTTCGTTTTACATCGGTTTGGGTCCATTTTTGGCAGGGACCTTATTTTCATTATTAGGAAGGTTGTAGAAGGGTGGGAGGCCAGAAATTGTTCTGAAGACCAGCTTTATTCCTTCATCGCTTTTCATCGCCCGTTTTCTTCACTAGAAAGCTGACTTTTTCCATCCCCGGGCCACTTTTTCTGACTTTCCACCACACCATTGTGTTGTACACACTTGGGAGGAAACCAATATGGGTTGGCTGGCCATCAACTCTTCCTGACCCTTTTGAACCCTTCTAAAAAGTTAGTTTTTCCCTCTCTTGGGTCACATTTCCTGATTTTTCTCCGTGATAGTCAGTTACAGACATATGGAGGCCACCTTTGGGGTGGCCGGCCAACAAATCTCCTTGACCTTTTTGACTGGCCACGGGCCAGGAGGTGGTTGGCCACCTGAACCCTCTGAACCTGGCCGGGCAGAATCCTCTCTCCTGGTTCTCATAAATTGTACCTCTGTTTTGACCTGCACCGCCTGGATCTTCTTTGGGGGAAAATTTGAATTTGATTTCCCTTCCTCCACTCTCTCCTATATAACCAAAGACCCCCACACCCATTTTGAGGGGTTACAAAAAATTGTTGAGAGCCTTTGCTTACAAACCCCCTCTCTCTCTCATTCAAGCTCCTAAACCTTGGTTAGCACCACACCTCCATTCTCCATTCCAACACTATGAGGCTGATTTTCAGAGGCAAGGAGCTTCTCATCTTAGACCAAAAGCTGCAGAAGTCTGGTTCTACAAGGGTGAGTCTCTTTTTTCCCTTTTCTAGTCTTTTCTTGCTTCATCTATAAGCCATACTTGCTTACATTTTTGGACTCCAACCCAAACTGGAAATGGTCTTATTTTGAGCTTATCTTCATGTTTGATCAAGGGTTTTTCTCTGTTTGAGGCCACCTACTATCTCTTGTCTCTCTATCCCTCTTTTAGGCCTATTTTTGCATGATATATTAGCCTTATTTTTGAGCATTTCTGGGCTCCAAGCCAAATTGTAAAATGTCTTTTTTTGAGCCCCTCTTCAACTTTATTGAAGGGATCTCCTCTGTTTGAGGCCATCTACTACCACTTGTCTCCTATCTCTCTTTGTAGGCCCATTTTTGCATGATAGTTTAGCCCTACTTGTGCTTATTTTTGAGACTTTCCATAAACTGTAAAGTGCTTTATTTTGAGCCCTTCTTCAACGTTTTTGAAGGGCTCTTTGTTATTTGGGTCCAGCTACTGTCCCTTGTCTCCAATCTCTTTTTAGGGCCATTTTTTGCATGATAGATTAGCCCTACTTGTGTTCATTTTTTAGAGTTGTCATAAATTGAAAAATACCTTTTTTTAATTTCATTTTTAAGTTTGTTTGAGGTCCCATTTTTGTTTGAGATCATATGCCTCCTTGTATGCTTGATTGTCTCTTATTTTGAGCCCTACACCTAAGCTCTTGTTGCATGCTTGGTTTATTATCTAGCCACAAATCCAATGGATTTTCAGTAGCTAACACACTATTTTAAGCCTCCAAATCAGAGGGGATGACCCCTCTCACCTTGACTTGTTTGATGGTCATTTTGGCCTTCCAAAGGACCCCTTTGCATGCTTCTTAGTCACATTTCGGTCAATTTGGTGAGTTTTGGAGCTATCATATTTGATTTCGAGTTTCTTGTGTCATGCTAAGTGTCCTTGATGCATGTGCTTAATAACCCCTTTGTATGCCTTCCAAAGGAGCCCCTCATTTGTGCATGTGTTGGCTGCCTTTCCATGTTTATTTGGGCATATTTTAGCATGTTTTGTTCCTCGATTTTGGCTGGTTTGATGAGTTCTCACCTGCTTCATATACATTCCATGTAAATCATGTTTGCTAGTCAAAATCACATGCTATTTTAGTCCATCTTGCTAGCACGTTTTGGCCATGCTTTGAACTATAAATGTTCATGTTTTGGGACTGCATTGGTTCTGTCTTTATGCTTCATGATCAAATAATGCATGCTTTGTATAGCTATAGGTCAATGCATGTGCCTAGTTTTGTGTTTCGGGACCATTCCATGCATCGGGTGCCATGTTTCCATGTTTCGGGATCATTTTGCATCACATTTCAGTGCTGAAATTTGCATGTTTGTATGCCATATTTTGTGCCTTGCCATGCCTTGTTAGAGTGACATTCGTGCCTTAGGATCGGTCCTCGGTTTGCGTGCATGTGTGCACGCATCCCGAGTGTCTCATTTTCATCTCATGGCCACTGATGTGAGTGTGGCTAAGGTCCATTCATATTGGCATAAGTCCATCATGCATTGCGTATGCCATTTCGATTCATAGCATTGTGTATGCTAGGTTACATGTTAGAGCATCGTGTATGCCATGATTACATCGTGCATCGTGTATGCCATCTCATAGCATTGTGTATGCTAGGTTGTATATTAGTTGCATTCATGCATGTCATGCATATTGCATTGTGCTTGGTATAGGAGTTAGCCCGAGTACGGGAAACGAAGGACATTTCGTACTCTGAGTGACGGAACATGTCTCCATTCCCAGTCGCCGATACTCCGGATTATCCATGATGGAGTTTAAGCCTTGTTGTGTTTATGTGTGCATTCATTCCATATTGAGTCGTGCAATTCGACTCCTCGGCCATCATGCATCGAGATGCGCAATTGGTGGTACGAGGATCGAAGACTACGCTCCCTGAAGAGTAGTCAAGCATACATATGTGAAAATACATTGCCATGTCCCTTTTTTCCTACTGCTAAAAGAAATCAAAAATCGGCAATCTTTTGGGGCTTCGCGCAACATTCTGGGCTTAATTGTAAACAGAGGCTAATCGGGGCGTCGCAATGGATTTCTGTGCCAAGTAACCCGAGCATGCATCATTCATCATTTGGAATAGAGCCGAGGCGGTCCATGGATTTGCGTGCCATTTATTGCTTTTCTAGATTAATTTGCTAATTAATTAGGTTTTTGTACTTATTGGGACTGTATTATTTATTTGGGACTGTATATTATTTTGGACCTTCCGAGCGAGGGCAATGTTGTAATAAGTGTGTGTGTGTGATATATGTCTTCCAACCCCACGTCTTTCTCCCTTTTATTTACCAGTTTATGATGGTTAGATTAGGGCATGTTTCAATTAGCATACAGTATGATAGTATGTTTGCATTCATTCATCTGTTTTGCATGCACCGGGCTCGGCGCATCATACCTCACTACATTGTACTTCAATTCCAAGTTGAATACTTATTAGTTGTAGCATTCCATATACCATGTTTAGAATAGTCGAGCCTGCTATAGTTGCATTTTTCCATGCGTTACATTAGGCATTTCTGTATAGTTAGGATCATGCATGATTTCTAATGTAGTTTCTATTTTGGCTTAGAGTACTCGAAGTTTTTACGCTTTAGCATCCTTGCATGTGTGTAAGGATCGCCATGATAGCATGCTTACCATGAGGCTATTTGCTTATGTGATATACCTACTTGAATGCCTGTGGGTGGAGGTTGGGTTATTTGTCTTGGAACGATTCATTAACTGTGTGTTTTAAGCCTATTAGATAGTGACACAACCATCTCGTGTAAGCCCACCGAGGGTGGCAAAATCAGATTTTAAGCCTACTTGTGGGTAGCAAACCATCTTTCAAAAAAAATAAACATGAAATGTTTTGTTCCAATTCAAAGCGATCCATTTATACTTGTATGTCGCGACATCACATAGTAAATCTAGGCTAATAACCGGAATAAGAACACATAATGTTTTCAAAACTAGATATCATGGTTAGTAGAGGCCGATCTTTGATCGGCGAAGGTGCTCACGAAATGACCTTCCCAATCGTATCCAAGTTCGAGCCGAGACAACTTTGGTGATGACGACACGTGGCCTTAGGCACGAGTCGTGGTTTCTAAATTTTCCAAAATAAAATATTTAGGTGGCGACTCAGTCCGCAAAGTCCATGTTTGGCACTTCTTTCAAAAAATCTGCTTTTCTCAAAACGATTTGCGGATTTGGACTCTTTGGTTGGTTCAGACATTTAACCGTGACAATTTGAGTCTGAATCAGAGTGAGCCCAAAACGAATCTGAACGGACTCATCTCTCCCGGCGTTCGGGATGTCTACAGACGTAATCCGAAATTGATTAATGTTTTATGCTAATTAGAATTTATGTGATTTTATGGTGTATTTAATTGGAATGTGATTTGGTATGATTAAATTGGATTAAATAAGCTAAGTTACAATAGTTGGCCTTAATCACCATTTTGCCACTTAGTGGCCCACTTCATAAAACACATTTGAGCTTTATTTCTAGCACTTTGTTCAGCCATTTCTTGAGCCTAAACTGACTAGAGAGAGAGAAATAGGAGATAGATTGATTTCATCTTGTATTGGCTTGGAGGCTTAGGAGATTGAAGGATTCCTTGCATATTGAGCTTCTACATTTGAAATTGGAGACCTAAGGTAGGACATTTACCTTCTTGTTTGTGAATTCAAGTTAGTTCTTGCATGGTTCATGGTAGATAGGAGCCTAAGGTCATAAATTGGTTTAAAGAGTTGAATTGAAGCTTAATTCATGCATGCATATTCTTATATTGAAGTTTTGAGGTTGTTTTCATGGGAATTGCACATGCATGTTTACATCTTGGTTGAAGTCCATGAATTCATCATGGTTTTGGAGGTTTAGACTCATTTGATCTTGTATTTGAAGCTTTGAATTTAAATGAATTCATGCATGTTATGTTTGAGCTTTTTCTTGTAGTTTATTTGGAAAAGGTGTTCAATTGACTCATCTTTGGGCTTTGATTTCTCAAATTGATCTTCAAAACATGTTATACTATGAGTTTACAAAAGTTTTCCAGAAAATGGGCCCAAAAGGTTGAGATTTAAGGTGTTGAACACTTGGTTTGAGCTTTGAAGGCAAATTTGGAAATTCCAGAAATTGGCTTCCACGCTCGAGCGAAGGATTCTACGCTCGAGCGAGCCTCACAGATTCTCGAGGTCCGCCGAGCGATTTAAAATGTTGGCTCGAGTGTGAATTGCAAACTCTCAGATTTTTTTTGGTACACACAGACGCACGCTCGAGCGAGAAAACCTACGCTCGAGCGAGGATTGTGCCTTACGCTCGAGCGAGTGTCGAGCGAGCATTTTCAACATCCAGTACTTTTTGCATTTTTACAGACCGCTCGAGCGAGGAAGTCCACGCCGAGCGATTTAATTTGACACCCTCGCCCGAGCGAGAGACCCTACGCTCGAGCCAGACCCCCGTTTCTTGATATTTCTGAAAAGTATTTTAAAGTGCATCTTTGCATCCTCATTCCATCCTAGTCATTCCTAGGCCTAGTGTAAGACATCTTAATGAGGTTATTGATGTAGAACCACACCGAGTCAAGATAGGGACTAAGTCATTGATTCCCAAGTGTGTAACTTAGTGTGTGTTCGCCTTGTAACTGTGTAGGGTTGACATTCGAGGACGCTTTAGCCTATCTCAGAGCCGTAACTCGTAAGTAACAATGTTGTAAAGATATATTCAATCATGAATATTTTCAATGATCAACTGCATCGCTTTCTAAAATGATATTTCTTCTTGAATGAATGCTTGTCCTAATTGTAATTGTATTCGTGGCATCCATAGCAATTTCATCGTATCGCATCGCATCTTTATCGTCACAGAGATCTCTATCGGTTCCCATATTTGGAACCACTACTGTTTACTGATATGATGGCCATCAACTGACTGTTTGGTCTGTTAAGACCTACTGTACTGTTTGCTATTGGATGTACCACTTACAACTGTTATGATCGAATGACTGATATGCTGTTATAACTGACTATTTTAAATACTGAAAGGACATTCATTCTTAACCTCTTTACGCATATGTTATTTACTGGGCTTTAGCTCACTGTTTATATATATATATGTAGGTGTCCAGGCACCGAATCGGAGCTAGAAGCGTTAGGTTAAAACCCCCTTTTATCAAGCCAACCACTGTGCCTCACAAAGAGGTTTCAAGTCCTTCAAGCTAGGGCTTTTGGGGTGTTTTAGATTCATCCGTTCTGTCTCTGTTTTTGTATAGACTGACTGTACCTGCACTGTACTGTTCTAATGGGGATTAGATCCCCGTCTTGGATGATTGTATAAGTATGTATATACTGTTTTGTTCTCAATGTGAATATGTATGAAAAGTCTTTTTGCATATAGGCTGTCACTGCTCATTGGATATCTTTTATTACTGTTTTGGCTTCCGCCAAATTCAGACTTTGTATTATCGTTTTATCATTAAGGGGCCTTCAGAATTAATGACATCGCCTACATTACGGTTAAACCCATAGAGACGGGTTTGGGTCGTGACACAACCCCAATCCCTTCTCAGTCTTATCCAACAACCCCCCTTGAGATAGTCGCATTTAATGGTGACAAATATAAGTATGTAGTTTGTAATTAAATTTAATAATTGTGATAGTTATTTAAGGCTTGAAGAGAATTGAAACAATTTATAACAATTATCAAGTTTTATGGCATTTTTAAAGCAATTTATTAATACCAATTTCAGCTTTCTCTTGATATATTAGTACAAATATTGTAAGGTGTCTTATAGTTTGATGGATTTATGCCTATGAGAAGCTGAGAATCTCTTGCAATTAATCTCTTTATTTGTTGATTGTGAAATTTTATTTTTTCTCCTCCCACCTCCTTGTTGGACCACGTAATATTGTTTACTGAGGCCTTGTTTGAGGACTAGCCGGTTTAACCAAAAAGTCAAAAAGTTACTAAAAAAGCTAAAAAGCCAACAACCCACACTAAAAAATCGAAGATTCTTTTTTCTCTACTTTTTGCACATCTTTTCGTAAAAAAGGCAAATAGTCATCATAAACATACTAGTTTTTTTTAGTTCATATTTTAGTTAAATAGTCAAAAAATTACTAAATTAACATGTTCCCAAACGAGGCCTGATTCACTACTCCACAACAGTGCTATTGTGCTACAAATGGTTGAGAAACTTACGCAACCCCAATGCATTGATGTTTTTTTTTGTTTGGTATGGATTTTATTTTTATTTTTCAAAGAAGACATAAAAATATGAGGACTGGACGGGATTCTAACTAAAATCATATGTAGTATCCCATTCTAACTAAAATCATATTAGAAGCAAACCAAATCAGGGAGGTGGCAAGGACAGGACGAGGAGTTAATTTTACAACCTTAAGAATGGTAGTACTAATAAAAATTAAGGATGAGATGATATGTATCATGAATAATGAATGATTAAGAGGACTGATTAAGACTCCCTCAAAACTCCCACCCCCACACACACGTGGGGGTTGGGGATTGGAAGAGAAGAAAAAAAAAAAGAAAAATAGACCAATCAAAAGCAAAGGGGGTCAAAGGTAGTGGAGGAAAGGGGGTTTTAAACATTTTTGTTTAAGAAATAGGTTAATTAGTGAAAAGTCTACATTTATGGGGTCCTATGTTTTTTGGTCTAATGTTTATTTATTTTAATTTTTGTTTTTTATTTTGTGATAAAGACACGCGTTGAAAAGGTATCGGAAAAATTCTCAATGTCAGAAAGTCACCAGTGGCTAAGGATTGGCCGTGGCTGGTGATGGTGAGGTGAATAGATAAGCAAATACATAAGTGCCATGTATATAAATAAGTGACATTTAAATAAATATTTGGACATGTAGGTCACATTTGAATAGATAGATAAATTTTGAATAAATAGGTGTCATAATATCCTTTTGGCCTAATAATTTCAGAAATGGCTCTGTTCTATCCAAAAAAATCCCATCAAGGATAGGACGGAGATGCGAAGATATGAAGAAATTGTCAACCTTAATTTTTTTGCACTAAAAATAGCAAAAGAAAATCAAAATGTTTTGAATTTTTTTTTTAACTTTATATTTAGATTGGTTATTTTGTTGTTGTTTTCTGCAAATGCTAGACCACCGAACAGCAAATAATGCCAGTGCACAAGGCAAAATAACAGCTAGCACAAAAGAAGGGGCTGTTTGGTGTAGGGCCCAAATGCATTAATGCTTTAACCTTGTTTTTTGGTTGCTCATAGATGATACACTCTTCATTTTGCTTGCAAACAAACACCACTTATATTAACCAAACAATCCCCCATCTCCTTTTCTAAAAAAAAAAAAATACAAAACAATCCCACCTCAATCCATTCTCTCTCTCTCTCTCTCTCTCTCTCTCTCTCTCTCTCATCATCACTGACACTGTCATCTTTGGACATTCTTATTTGTCATCAAATGGTGGTTTTAACTTCTATCTAACTTGGGGCCTCCAATTGTGAGGCTGGAATGCCTCGACTTCCTTCTTCTTCTTTTTCTTTTTTTTTTAATTTTTAATTTTTAATTTTTATTTGTTGGGCTGCATCGGTTCCGTTATTTATTTTTATTTTTTTTCTATTTGTTGGACTGTATTGATTTGGTTGTTTTTTTTTTTAAGGGTGGTTATGTATAGGAGTGTACAAAAAACTTAGACATCTCGCACCAACTCAGCCTATGTGTTTGATAAGGTGAGTAAATTGGGTTGAACTGGTTGAATGATAAAATTAACTTACCAATTAGGCTGCTGGTTAAATTTGTTAATTCTATATAATTTTGTACGAATCCCTACTATATTTTTATTTCAATTAGCAGAGAATTGTACAAAATTATATGGAATTAATAAATTTTAATCAACAGCCTAACTGAACAGTTAATTTTATCACCCAACCAGTCCAATCCAAGCTAAATTGATGCAATATGTCTAATTTTTTAACACACCCTACACATAACCACTCTTCCAAAAAAAGAAAGAGAGGAATTGTTGAGGCACTTAGCCTCGACAATTTGAGGCCCCTAACATCGCCGTCTCAAAAAAAACTTCTACCTAACCTTATCTAACCTTTTCATAGGAGATAACAGATCATCTAATTTCGAAATTTCTGTCTTAACAAATGCTAACAAGTACACTCTAGGTGTATTTGTTTTCAAGGATTAGGGTGTAAGATTAGACTATTAATCTCACTGGATTAATAGTCTATTATTTGTTTTATTTTTTTTACTTCGAACTAATAGTTTCTCCGGACTATTAGTCCCATATTTGTAGGACTATCCTATCCCATGAGGGGGTGGGATTGTTTCTAAGGGATACCAATCCCATGGGATTAGGCTCTGAAATGTCCATTTTACTCCCATGTTATTACTTAGCAAACAATTAGAAAAGAGAAAAATAGTCTTTGGAACATTTATAAATTATTTTTTTAGTGTTGTTAATGTAAAATTATATATTAAATAAAAATAAAAATTATAAATTATAAATTAAATTTAATTAAAAATAATAAATTATAAATTATGGCCTTATAAATTAAATTTTTTTTAGTGTTGTTAAAAAATTAAATTTACATATTAAATTAAATTTTTTTTAATGTTGTTAATTTAAAATTATATATTAATTAAAAAATATAAATTATAAATTAAATTTATTTAAAAATAATAAATTATAAATTATGGCCTTATAAATTAAATTTTTTTAGTGTTGTTGAAAATTTAATTTATATATTAAATAAAATTATTTTTTATTGTCGTTAATTTAAAATTATATATTAAATAAAAATTATAAATTATAAATTTAATTTAATTTAATTTAATTTAATTGAAAATAATAAATTAAAAATTATGACCTTATAAATTAAATTTTTTTAGTGTTGTTAAATTATAAATTATAAATTATAAATTATAGATTACAAATTTAAAATTATATATTAAATATAAATTATAAATTACAAGGGAAAAATAGTTTTTTGAACATTTATCCTTATCCAGTCTGTCTAACCAAATATTGGATTTACTAAAAATAGTTCAATCCAGACATCTAATCCCATAACTAAACAAACATAGGATACAAATCCAATCCAACTAAATAGTCCGGGGACAATGTATCCTAGGACTAACAATCCGATGGATTACAATCTCCCCTTATCCAATTCGTCCAAACAAAAACACCCTCTAGGTATTATTTAATGTTGGCAAGTATATAAAAAAAATATCTTGAAAATATATAAAAATATTAAAAAGTGTATTAATTTCAATAGAAATGTATTGAATTTAGTAAAAAATATAGTGTATTCTTCAATTTTTTTGTCTTTTCCTCATACCTTAGGGACACTTGTTTGCAAGTCCCTTTTAATTATACGATAAAATAAAAAGTATCTGAGAATCTTTTAAGTATAATTGTGCAATATAAAGTATATTGAGATATAAGAGAGGAATTTTAAGAAAAAATATCTCATGCCTGCATAAATGCACACAAGTGATGTTGTCCATGGTGGTTGCTTATAAATGGGGTTAATGCTTCTTTTAGCTAATGCATATAAGTTAATTTATTTGACTTTTTAACTTAATAAATCAAAAAACATTTTGTCATTTTTCACATATTAATTTAGTTTTGAAAAAAAAAAAAAAAAACTTTCTTTTGTTACTATTATTGAAAATTCAAAAATTTAATAAAGTTATCAAACAATCTGAGTTATTTTAGTCCTTATAAAAGTTAAAAAGTTAATTTTAGCTTAACTTATTTATTGACTATAGAGTAAATTACATTGACTTCCCAGTAATATTAAAAAAAATGCATTAAGTTTTACAATTTTAACATAATTATATTAATTTTTGTTTTAGTAAGGCTAAAGAAACAAAAATTAATGCAAATGATTTGAAATTACAAGGATAAAAAAGATAAAATATATATTTTAGTACAAAAAATATGACATAATTTTTTATCCATATGACTAATAAATTACTAATAATAAGTGTTTATGTGAATTAAAACCTTAAAAAAGTCTAATTTAATTATGTCAAACTTTTAAATTGTACTATATTTTTACTAAAATTTAATAGAAATGAGTGTAATTTATCATTATTTGCAAAGTTGATTTATAACCTTAAACGGATCCGTTTCATTTATTAATTAACATTTTACATATTGTTTCTTAAAATTATAATATAGAAGTGATAAGTTTCATATTTTAAACAAATAACTATTGATTCAGAGTACCACTAATTTTTTTTTATCAATAAAATAAATTTATTGATAAAAAAATAAAATATAACCATCTTAAATTTATATTAATAAAGAAAAGGAAATAGTGTTAAAATTGCACAAAGCCCAGTGACCCATGTGAGGCTCCTCAAGTGGTGTACTGTAGATAGTAGGTGAGTTTTCCTTCCCCCACAACACAACAATAATGCCTTAAAGGAGGGACCAATTTTCTGTGGCCATCTGTTGAACACTGTTTTTGTGTTGGGGGAATTCCAAACAAATCAATACAGAAAAACAAGATTAAATGACCAATTTTCTAAAGTACGGTCAATAATGTGAAGTAGATCTCAATCACTGTTATTGTTTGTAATTGGTACTAATTTGTAGAGATAAAAGATGCACAAAAAGTAGAGATAAAATGAAATTTTTGTTTTTTTAATATGAATTATTGATTTTTTAATTTTTTTTAATAACTTTTTGACTAAAAAACTTACTTGCCAAACGAGCCCTTAATATTTTAGATTATAACAAAAAAAAAGTACAAACCTTTTATTAATTCAAACTCTAAACTTTTGACATTCTTATTATATGAAAGAACAGCTATATGAATCACGTGGCAAAATTACTCATTTAACTTTCTTATCAGCTTTTTTTTTTTTTTTTAATCCAAATAAAATGGTGTAAGTTTTTACTTTTCATAATCTCATTCTTTTTAAGTGCTTACATCATAAGTTATTATTATTATTATTATTATTCTTTGGTAAATGCTTGGTATATAGTTCTTGGGAGGAGAAAGTTCAATCTGTTTGTGAGTTTTGCTTATGAGTATGATCAGTATTTCACGAGTTGTAATTATATATTACACCCTAACTAATATAGAATATCATGTGATACTCATAAAATACACAATTATTTTTCAAGAAAAGGATAATATAAACAGAAATTGAATATCCAGACCTTGTGTATGTACTATGGGGAAGAGACCACTTTCCATCTTATTCAATATATTAATTTTTCGAGGAAGGGACAATAATTAGAGACCCCTTCCAATCTCATATGTCTTTTGCTGAGAAAAATTGCTTTTGCTTTTGCTTAACAAGGTAGTTAAAAGCCTTTTCAATATTTTTTCCTAACGCGGAGTTTGTTTTGAAAAGTCGAGTAAGTTCTCGGTTATAATCTCATCACTTAATAGCTAATGCGACACCTTGATGATCTCAGAAAGGCACATTGGACTTCATGGAGGGTAGAGGAGGATTTTCCGTAGAAAAAAAAAAAAATCTTCTCAATAAGTAATGCAATTTTAGTTCACAAAATCGAAGACAATATTAGTATATTCAATATTTCATGAAAATAAATAATTTTAGCATGTTAAAAATATGAGAAAATTGTTGGGGAAGATTTGTTTACAAGTGAACAACTCACATAGTTTGTAAATTTATCAAATATAGTTAGCACATATACTCGTGCAAATATTGCAAATGGAATTGCACTTGCACTTAGCACATTTCACAATATACAGGATACAAGGCATGCAGTCGCAAAGGTGAAGGATTGGGGGAGAGTCTGCTTGTACAGTTGATGATTTAAGCAAAAAATTAAAATATCTTTGTAAATAAATAACTTCATTGTGTAAATCATAGAAATTTTCTTCATTTTTTTAAATAAAAAAAAAATCACAATCCACCTTTTTTCATTATGTTATATTGAATATAAGCACATAATAATTTGTTAGTTATATGAATAAAAAAATATATTATCATCTATTTTATACAAAAATTATATTTTACGTTGTTTATTTTTGTGTTTTCACATCACCTTGATTAATTTCAATTAATTTAATCTTACTAAAACAGAAATTAATATAACTATATCAAAATTACAAGACTTAGTGCTCGTTTGGCTAACATTGTGGGACTAAAAAAGTATAAAAAGACAAAATAAACTATAGAAGCCAATAAGATAAAATACTACTTTTTACCCATAATTATTATATTTTTTCTCTGACAAAAATCAAAAAAATCCCAAAACAAAAACCAATAGAGGCTAAAAAAATTGACTATATTAGCCAATGCCAAACGACCCCTTATTATAGCTTCTTTTGGAAAGAATGGATTGGGTGGGTTTGGGGCTATTTTAGCCACAAAAAGACAAAATAAATTTTTTAGCCTAATAAGACAAAATATCATATTCAACCTATAATCATTACATTCTTTCTCTTATAAAAAGTCAAAAAACTCTTCCCAAATGAGACTTTTTAATCCTAGGCTAAAATAGTCAAAGAGTCAAAAAGTTAATCCATTTTCCAAACGAATCCTATATTTTTTTTAAACTTAAAAAATCAGTGTAATTCATCTAATAAATAAAGGGAGAATTACATATAGGTGGAAGAAGGGAAAAAAAAATTACCAACATATGAGGGGCGCAAGTGTGTCTATGGTGGGGTGCAAATGAAAGATTATGAGGGTGCAATCATGTGTGGGTTTTTTTTTTTTTTTCTTCTCCCACCTACCTGTAGTTTCCTCATAAATAAATAAAGGCAAATTACACTAATAGTCCCTATAGTTTTGGGACTTGTGTCATTTTGATCCATGACCTTTCAATTGCAATATATTTGACTCTGGATTTTGAATCTCATTCCAAATAGGAACAATTAAAGACATTGTTGCTCTATTTCAAGAACAAAGTCGTCATACAACTTATTTTATGTTGGTTAACTTATAGATTATTTAAATATAATAGCTTTTTTTTTAATGAATAATGTTGAAACTTTTTTAGTTATAAAATTCTGTTTGGTTGGTTTTCAAAATCTATTTTTTGAAAATTTTTATAAGAAACTAAAAAATTAAATTGACAAATAAAAAATTAAAAATATATCATTTTTATATAATTTTATTTTTTGGAAGGGTAGAAATAATTTTTTAAAATAATTTTTTTTTTCAAATTAATTTTATTTTTTCAAAAGTTAAGCATGGTGACAATGTTGATGTCATTATTAAACCAATCCATTAAATCAAAAAATTCAAAACAAAAAAATATTCCATATATTAAACATATCGATTATACATTAAAAACCTAATAACAATCCATTACATAATAATCATTCAAAAATATCTATTAACAACAAATACAACCATCTAGTACATGATAACCACCCAAAAATATCAACAAAAACAACCACCCATTACATGATCATCATCTAAACACATATTAAAAATTAATTTAGTAAAAAAAAATAATTTTAAATATTATTTTTATATAAGTTTATCTTTGGTGAGTAAAAATAATTTTTTAACATTTATTTTTATCAAACTAATTTATATTTTATTAACCTGACAACTTTATCTTTGAAATGGAGTAACAATATCTTTAGGGTCATTCTATTTACACACTACCTTCCCTCTCAAGGCAAACCATTAATTAATTTATTTTTTATTACAATTTTAACCTTAAGTGAAATGACTACAGAAGACAAGTTATGATACACACCATTTGTGTATTTACCATAAAGAACAAGAATAAATATAATATAAATCATCAATTTCAAACTTCTTCCTTACGTATCAAAACCAAAATCAAAAACCCTTCAACAAATAATCAAAAATATAGTATTATTGAAGATTTTGATTGGATTCAATGAAGGATGCATCTAACAATTCTCATTCGGAACAATGGAGCAATGAAAAGTTATTTTTTGTTGTTTTTGTCTTCGTTTTCGTTTATGAGTGGTAAATCGTTGTTCGGTTAACCAGAGGTGAAAAATATGTTATTGTTCGATAAACTACAATCGAACAACTTACATTTGTTCGACTCTATACTACTAAACAATAATAATTTTTTTTTCCTTTTTTTAGAACTGTGCATCAGTGGAATGAGAACTCACCTACTGCTTTACTTGAGCACCAATGACGTCTTCACCACTGCTGAACTCTGTGTTAAGCACCAACACAGTATTCACCAGTTGAAACTGAGAATGGAGGGGAGGAGATGGAAGAAGGTGGGTGTGTAGAGGTGTGTGAGTGAGTGAGGGTAAATATAAGAGTTTGTGTGTATATTGTTGGAGTCCGGATCCTCTGTCATTGTTTCCGACCATGCTTCCTACCGTGGTGCTAAAACGGCATCGTTTTGGCCTCTTTTTTTTTTCTTTTTTTTTTGCCTTTTCCCCTGTTTTCTTCTCTCTCTAAGCTCTCCAACGAGAGAGACGATGAGAATCCTAAGCAACTTGAGCATGAACGACTGAAGATGAAGAAGAGGGCCGTGGTGGGGGCGAGGCCACAGCAACAACAGAAAAATCAAAAAAGAAAATAAAATTGAATCAATTCTCAATCATTTTTACCCTACCACACACACATACACACACACATACACACACATATACATAGAGAGCGAAGTAGATCGAAGAAGAAGAAGAAGAGAAGAGGATTGCTGGGTTTTCTCTTGATTGGGTTTCGTTTCTAGGTTTTAATTGGTTTTTTCAGGTTATCAATGCAAATCGGTGGTGTTGTTTTGCTTTAGAAAATTAATGTGTTTGTTTATCTCTTAATTCAAATTGATGTTCAAAATGCCAAAGTTTGTGTGTTTAGTTTACAGGTTCAAAAAATCCAACCAAACGAAAGATCAAAACAAAAATCTAAGATTATTTTCTTTTATTTCAAAAATCTGAGATTCCAAGTTCTATTCATCAATTTTCACCAATATCAAACCAAAAGGGAAAAAGAAAGTAAACCCAAAATCACAAACAGAAAATCAGTAGAGAGTATTGGGAAACTTCCTTAATGCGGTAGAGGAAATCGAACCTCTTGGTTTAGAGGCTCGCAGAAAAGTTACCAAACTTCCTGTTTGGACTATTGGGCCTCTTCTTCCTCCAACTATGCTTAAGCTCAACCATTCTTCTTCTTCTTCTTCCAATATAAAATCATTAATATTAGGTCAACACAGTGGGAAAGAATGTGAAATATCTCCAAAAAAATGCCTTGAATGGCTAGACTTGCATCCACAAGGCTCTGTCCTCAACATTTCATTTGTGTCACAGAACACAATCAGTGCTTCCCAAATGATGGAATTAGCCAAAGGTTTGGAAGATAGCAGAGAGAAAAGGCTCTGCCGTGAGAGTGAGAGAGAAAAAAAAAAAAAAAAAAAAAAGAGGCCAAAATGACGCCGTTTTAGCACCACGGCAGGTAATTAATGGCAGAGGATCTGGATTCTATATTGTTGTGGATGGGTGTGTGAGTAAGGATAAAAATGTAAATTTGTGGTGTGTGATAAGCAAAATATATATTTACCAAACTATTAAAGGTGTGCTCTTAGAAGTGGTTTGCCTTGAGATAAATTATGGTGCATAAATAGAGGCACATTATCAATTTTATCAAATTGACAACTTTACCATTTCGGAGTAACAATATTTTTAATTATCTTAATTTGAAACGAAATTTAAAATTTAAAATTAAATATATTATAATTAAAATGTTAAAATTAAAATGACATAAATTTTAAATTACAAAAAAAACGATTAATATAATTCGCACTTGGAATGTTTTAAAAAAGTGTACTTTTTGACTTTTTAAAAAATATGGATTGGATTTGAAGTGATATGGTACAGAAATGATATGACTTAAATAAGGTGATGTGACTTAAATAGAATAATGACTTTTTGACTTTTTTAAGACACTCCAAACAAGGCCTAAATAGATAAACATATGTCAATGGTGAGGTAATAATGCAACTACTGAGGGGTGTGTGAGTGAGTGAGGGTAAATATGGGAGTTTGTGTGTATATTGTTGTGGATGGGTGTGTGAGTAAGGATAAATATGTAAATTTGTGGTGTGTGATGAGCAAAATATATATTTACTAAATTATTAAAGGTGTGCTCTTAAAAGTGGTTTGCCTTGAGATAAATTATGGTGTATAAATAGAGGTACATTATCAATTTTATCAAACTGACAACTTTACCATTTCGGAGTAACAATATTTTTAATTATCTTTATTTGAAACAAAATTTAAATTTTAAAATTAAATATATTATAATTAAAATGTTAAAATTAAAATAACATAAATTTTTAATTACAAAAAAACGATTAATATAATTCGCACTTAGGATGTTTTAAAAAAGTATACTTTTTGACTTTTTATAAAATATGGATTGGATTTGAAGTGATATGGTACAGAAATGATGTGACTTAAATAATGTGATGTGACTTAAATAGAATAGTAATTTTTTGAGTTTTTGACTTTTTTAAGACACTCCAAACAAGGCCTAAATAAATAAACATATGTCAACGGTGAGGTAATAATGCAACTACTGGAGGAGTGTGAGTGAGTGAGGGTAAATATGGAAGTTTGTGTGTATATTGTTGTGGATGGGTGTGTGAGTAAGGATAAATATGTAAATTTGCGGTGTGTGATAAGCAAAATATATATATATACCAAATTATTAAAGGTGTGCTCTTAAAAGTGGTTTGCCTTGAGATAAATTATGGTGCATAAATAGAGGCACATTATTAATTTCATCAAATTGACAACTTTACCATTTCAGAGTAACAATATTTTTAATTATCTTTATTTGAAACGAAATTTAAAATATAAAATTAAATATATTATAATTAAAATGTTAAAATTAAAATAACATAAATTTTAAATTACAAAAAAACAATTAATATAATTCGCACTTGGGATGTTTTAAAAAAGTGTACTTTTTGACTTTTTATAAAATATGGATTGGATTTGAAGTGATATGGTACAAAAATGATGTGTCTTAAATAATGTGATGTGACTTAAATAGAATAGTGACTTTTTGACTTTTTAACTTTTCTAAAATACCCCAAACAAAGCCTAAATAAATAAACATATGTCAACGGTGAGGTAATACCCCAAACAAAGCCTAAATAAATAAACATATGTCAACGGTGAGGTAATAATGCAACTACTAGGGGTGTGTGAGTGAGTGAGGGTAAATATGAAAGTTTGTGTGTATATTGTTGTGGATGGGTGTGTGAGTAAGGATAAATATGTAAATTTGTGGTGTGTGATAAGCAAAATATATATTTACCAAATTATTAAAGGTGTGCTCTTAAAAGTGGTTTGCCTTGAGATAAATTATGGTGCATAAATAGAGGCACATTATTAATTTCATCAAATTGACAACTTTACCATTTCGAAGTAACAATATTTTTAATTATCTTTATTTGAAATGAAATTTAAAATTTAAAATTTAAAATTAAATATATTATAATTAAAATGTTAAAATTAAAATAACATATATTTTAAATTACAAAAAAACGATTAATATAATTCGCACTTGGGATGTTTTAAAAAAGTATACTTTTTGACTTTTTATAAAATATAGATTGGATTTGAAGTGATGTGGTACAGAAATGATGTGACTTAAATAATGTGATGTGACTTAAATAGAATAGTGACTTTTTAACTTTTTAACTACACTCCAAACAAGGCCGGAATAAATAAACATATGTCAACGGTGAGGTAATAATGCAACTACTGGGGGTGTGTGAGTGAGTGAGGGTAAATATGGGAGTTTGTGTGTATATTGTTGTGGATGAGTGTGTGAGTAAAGATAAATATGTAAATTTGTGGTTATGATGAGCAAAATATATATTTACCAAATTATTAAATGTGTGCTCTTAGAAGTGGTTTACCTTGAGATAAATTATGGTGCATAAATAGAGGCACATTATCAATTTTATCAAATTGATAATTTTACCATTTCAGAGTAACAATATTTTTAATTATCTTTATTTGAAACGAAATTTAAAATTTAAAATTAAATATATAATAATTAAAATGTTAAAATTAAAATAACATAAATTTTAAATTAAAAAAAAAACGGTTAATATAATTCGCACTTGGGATGTTTAAAAAAATATATTTTTTGAATTTTTATAAAATATAAATTAAATTTAAAGTGATATGATACAAAAATAATGTGACTTAAATAAAGTGATGCGATTTAAATAAAATAGTAATTTTTTTGATTTTTTAATTTTTTTAAAACACCCCAACCAAGACGTAAACAAAAAAACATATGTCAACGCTGAGGGAATAATGCAACTACTGGAGAGGCGCCATGAATGTGAGTGAGAACCACTCATGATGTCTCCCCCACCACCACCATCATCATCACATCATCATCATCACATCTCATCAACCCACATGACACTCCCATGACATGACATGACCACACTCAATTCTCTTTTTCGTTTTTCTTTTTTCTTGTTTTTTTGTTTGATGGCGGTTCCTCTCCAGTCTATGACGGCTTTGTAATAATTTGTACTCAAAATAATAGTCATTTTTAGAGAATTTAATTTTTTTAGAAGTATAATTATTGTATTTAAAAAAAATTAATTTTTCAAAATTACTCTTTTAATAATATATTTTTTGAGAATATCAATATCATAATTGTATTTTTTATATTATTTATTAATTTAAAATAAGGGCAAAATAGAAAATTTATATTATTTTTGTACTTATTTTTTAAAAGGAACTAATATTTTGGGACAATGAAAAATGAAATAAATGACTAATATTTTGAAACAGAGAAACTAAGAAAAATGCTTGGGAGTACTAGAAATAGAGCACTAGAAGGAGTATCAATGATGTAGTAGTAGTAGTAGCTCTCGTCTATTTTTTATGTCTTTTTTTTTTTTTTTTTTACCATTCCCAATGCATTTGTATTATTAGTAATGCATTTTTTAGTGGTCTAAATCATTGTTGTTAT
Organism: Camellia lanceoleosa; assembly: GCA_025200525.1. Classification (NCBI taxonomy): domain Eukaryota; kingdom Viridiplantae; phylum Streptophyta; class Magnoliopsida; order Ericales; family Theaceae; genus Camellia; species Camellia lanceoleosa. The sequence continues at coordinate 9,574,543 of CM045765.1, forward strand.
TATAAATTTTATTTTAATAATTTAAATTATTTATTTTATTAAATATTTTATTTTAAAAAAATTTGAATCAATACAATAATTTTAACATATTTAATTTATTATGGTCTTTTTTGAAAAATGGGTTAAGTCATTTTTTAACTTTCAACCTATTTTGGATCATATTATATCTCATATTTTTTATATATATATTTTTTTTAAAAATTAAAAAATTAACTTTTAACTATCTTTTCAAAAATATTCCTATATTTTTCACAAAAATAAAGTGGACTTTTTCTTTTTGGTTTCCCTATCACTCTTGCTTTGCTTCCTTCCAAAGTAAAATTATTACATTGGTCCATAGTAATATTTGATAAAAAATGTTAAAAAATAATTTTAAAGAGAATTGTTGGTATTAAAAATATATATAAAAAGTGTATTAAAATGTGTTAAAATATGTATACAAAAATTGATATATATATATAAAGAATGTAAAATATTTGAATATTTTGTACATTTTATTGATAAACTTCAAGGCTATTATTAGTAAGGGGTTGTTTGGGATGACCTAAATAAGTGTATTTTTTGTCTTTTTATACAAAGATTTCAAGAAAAGTAGAGAGGTAATGTAATGAAAAAAAGATAAAAAAATGAATTATTTTTGAGTTGTCAAACTTGACCTAAGACTCATTATTTATTTTATTCTTTAGATAAATGAAAAACCATAAAATATACAAGAGAATTTTGTATCTCTGTCTTTTATTAGCATATGATATTATATTTATGTTCTTCTTTGGGCAAATTATACGAATAGTTTTTTTATAATTTAAGACTTGTATCACTTTGATTTTTGACTTTTCAATTTTGACATATTTGACCATAAATTTTGAATATTGTTCCAAATAAGGACAATTAAATATACCATTGTTTAATTTCAATGGTAAAATCGTCGATTTGATAAAATATAAACTAATTTGACAAAAATAAATGTCAAAAAAATATTTTCAAATTTTTACAAATTATTTCTACACATTAAAGATAAAATTATGTAAAATTTATATATCTTTTAGACATTTATTTATTTTTTATTTTATCAAATTAATTTTTATTATGTGTTTAGATGATGATCATGTAATGGTTGGTTGTTTTTATTTTCATTAAATTATTTTTTATTTTTCCAAAAGTTAAATATGGCGACAACTTTGATATCATTATTAAACTAATCTATTAAATCAAAAAATTCAAAACTAAAAATATTTTATATATTAAATATATCGATTACACATTAAAATTCTAACAATCACCCATTACATAATTATTATCCAAACACATAATAAAAATTAATTTGGTAAAAATAAATAAATAAATATTTAAAAGATTTATCAATTTTAAATAATTTTACTTTTTTGTGGGTAGAAATAATTTTTAAAATTTAAAAAAAAAAATTTGACATTTATTTTTATTAAATTAGTTTATATTTTATCAAATTAACGATTTTGCTCTTGAAATTAAGTAATGATATTTTCAATTATCCTTATTTAGAATAAAATCTAAAATTCATAGTCAAATGTGTCACAATTGAAAGATCATGGAGTAAAGTAACACGATTCCCAAATAAAGCTTGGAATTATAAATAAAAAATAAAAAATCATAAAACATACCAGAGATCTTGGAATTATTATTCGAATAAAGCTTAAGAACCCCCACCCCCAGTGACCCCCCCTCCCCCCCCCAGTGCCACGTGGCACCGCGTGATTGGAAAGAAAAAAAAATGGCCTACTGGGGTGCTAGGAGTCTCTAGCACCGTTGTTATTGTTCTAATCTTATGAGATTAGAAATAGAATGACCATTTTATCTTCAATTTTCATAAATAACAAAATCACTTTTACGTAATAATTTTTTTTACATAATTTCATATATTTTAATTGTAGCCAACTAATAATTTAGGATTGTCTGCAATTATTTAATCTTACAATAATATTGCAATGCGAATTCCCAAAAATAACATTGCGAAATTATTGCAAGCTAGTACATAAATAAATATATTTTATTTTACATTTCTAACTTACTATTAAGACATCAATAATTTAATCCAAAAAATAAACATAAACTTAACTAACCTCATAAAAATAATTAATATTATTCTACTCATAAACTTTTCTACCACCACATTATTGAAAACATATATCTATCAACAATATCATAATATCATATGATGATAGGATAATATTGAATAATTCCACCCTATCTTTCTTTAAAATGGTAATGTAGAGAATCGAACAGACCGAAAGTGCCTTACATTTTGGAATCTCGGTATCTGAAAAAAAATGGCTGAGATTCTCCTTCCACTTCCCCCCACGCACCTCTCCCACTTGAAATCCTACTCCCAATTGTTAATTCTAATTTCTCATATTGTTTTTGTGCATATTTTTCATACAATTAAAAAAGTCATATTTTTTTTAATTTTTTATTTAAATTATGTAAAAAAAAATTCTAATCCGTCTTGTATAGACAAATTTTAAAAGTTTTGAAAAAAAATTAGCAAAAATACTAACAAAATTATTTGTTTTTTACTCTTTTTGGAAAAAAAAAAACATCAAAAAAGCAAACTCCAAATATTCTCTAAAATATTTCTAATTTTAATGATTAGAAGTAATAATTAATTTTAGAGATATTTATTTATGAATCTCTCTTTAATTACTTATATTCTACTTAGTCCAAATTATTTTATTATATTCTAATAAGTCTTATGAGTAACATAGTTACAAAATATCTCTAATAATAATACGATGAAACGTGCATTAATGTTCACATTAACAGTCTGAATGTTTTGTGATGTAAACATTCACATTATTAATATGAACATTTACACTGTCAAATATAAATGTTCATATTACCAAATTGTTAATGGGTAAAAAATATTTGTAAGGCTAAAATTGTTTATAAAATACCTTAAATATGATAATTAAGATTTAGTAAATTAAATGTTGAAATAATAAAATTTATTGAAATATAAGAATAAATTATGGACTAATTGGAATATAAGTAAGATTTCTTAATAAATTTTCCTTACTTTTAAGAGTTTTTTTGTGGGGATAATTCTCACACAAGCATGCGATTAAAAGTATTTATTTCATTAGAATACAAATTATATATTTTCAACTAGAATAAAATGAGTTCCCGTCTAAATTTTCATATCTCCATGTTTCTTCATATCTTTATTGTAGGCCTCAATCTAGAATTGCACCGTTAATATGAACTATCTATCTCATAGTCATTAATGTAATAAATCAATTTTATCAAAAATTTATAAATACAAGAACAAATCATATTTTTTGTTTATAAAATAAGCAAAAAATATTATTGTAAAGTTAAATTGTTTATTTTTTAAAACAAAATATGATTTATCCTTCTGTTTATAGATATTCGATAAAATTATTTTTTATATGAATAACATTTACTATAAGACCTATAAAAAAAATCGTTCGAATTATCTCTATGAGTTTAAATACAAACTCTCAAAAAGAATATAGAAAAATATAAAATAAGATACAAAGTAAAACTTATCCAAAAAAAAAAAAAGTGATTGGACAAATTAGAAAAAAAGTTAATTTTAAAAAGTAAATCGTAACCGCTCCTAAAGTCATACCTAAAATTGGGTCTACAATCATGCCGCGCAATCAGTTAAATTCAAGAAGAATTTTTCGGCACTTTAATGGTTGTAATATAATAACTCCTACATAAAGGGATGTAAATCATGACTAAAGGAATAATTACTGAGTAATTTTGGAGAATCATGTAATTTTATTTATGGGATATTCTAACCTAATAAGTAGCCAAAAAAAATTATGAGTAAAAAATACTGACACAATTTTGCTAGTTAATTTATTTTAGAAGGTTGATAAATTTTGTTAGATAATTGAGAGATAAAAAAATAACTCATTTAACTTTATATATTAGCCCAGAATATAATTTGAGAGTATCTTATAATTTTTTAAATAAGTCCTATCCTAGTTGGTTGAGGGAGTAAAATTCTGGGACGAGCTGTTTAACCCCGGACGTCTTGAGTTCGATTTTCATCCCCAGCTAGATTATTAGCGGGCCACTGCGTTGTGTCCTAAAAAAACACTCGCGTGGATACTTGGTTATCACAAAATATATATATATATATATATACGTATACATTCTGCATGACAAGACTTAAGGTTTGATTTGGTTTGGTTTGGTTTGATTGTATACATTCTGTATGAAAATAAGTGTAATAAAAAATAAGATAAGTTATAATAAAAAAATCAAAATTTGACCCTTATAAAAAATGAATATTAAATCTTTTAATTTAAATTCTAATATTTTTATTTATTTTCAAACTAAACTATATGTCTATTTTTGTTAAGTGAAATTGACCAAAAAATAATACTTTAGTCATTAAACTCAATGAAAAATTATATTATATATACATCTATATTGAGTTTAATGACTAAAATATAATTTCTTTGTCCATTTTTAATTGATGAAAATAGACAAATAGTTTAATTTGAAAATAAATTAAAATATTAGAATTGAAATGAATAAAATTAAAATTTCAGAATTTATTTTGTTATAAGACCCAAACTCTGACATGTGAACAAGAATCAAACTCCCAAAAGAAAAATGATATACAAATTTATTTTTATACTCACTTTCTAAACTCAATGATATGTAAGTGTGATAATTTATTAATAATTAAAAAAGATATAAAAGAGAGTGACATTAGATATTCTAAATAAACTATTACATTATTTTGTTTGAAAATTAAATCTAATCTTTAGGCATAAGTATCCTTTTAAAATGGTGTGAAAATTGCATCAGACATTGTTTTTCAAAAAAATATTAAAAAAAGAAAAAATTACAATCCAACCTAGTATCAGGAAAATAAATACAGAATCATTGAAAAATTTATCACATTGATTATTAATATTGATAAATTTTTTATTGATTTGTAATTATTTTTGTAAAAAGTTACTGATATGTAGAATTTTTTTTTAATATTCTAAAAAAATAATTTAGAGAATTGACCCACTTTTTAAATTATTTAGAAAATTAACTTGCTTTTTGAAATTGAAATTACATTTTTAACATGTAATTTCACCTTGAAATTATATGTTGAAAATACAATATATCTTAGTGAAATCCATATTGTCATAAATTGAATTTTCAACATGTGATTTCAAATTAAATTGCATATTGAAAATATAATTTCAATTTAAAATTACATTTTCAAAATAAGATTTTAAAAAGCAGGAATTCTCTAAATTGTTTTGTTTATAGAATATTAAAAAAAAAAAAAAACTCCCAATATATAATAGTATTCCCTTAAAGAAAATAAATGATTGATGTTCACATAACATAGGATTGCAGCCATGGAGTGCATGTGCGCCACCGCCACGTGTATATTTTCTACACGTACGTGTGTATATTATATAATATTATTCATATACATGCTTGCTCGTGTATGTAATTTTGATTATTTCCCATAAGCACGAGTTGTCTATCCATATATTAAAGAATTAGAGATTGATCATTTACCAGTGGTAATAAATGGATAAATTACACATTCCCTTTTATGTTTCATTACTTTCTTATTTTGATCTTTAAAATTTGTTCTTTTTCGTTCTGACCTTTTATGTTTTAAATTTTTCTAATTTATTCTTAAAACTAATTTTAGCTAAAAAAAATAACACATTAACAGTCACGTGACATAAAAATATTTTATTATATATAATTCACACCTCTGGTATAAAATCAAATCTCAATATAATAATATATTTTATGTGTTATGTAACAGTTATCGTGATATTTTCTATCTAATTTTAAACAGAAGTTAACTTTAGAATTAAATTAGAAAAAAATTAAAATATGAATGGTCAAATTAAAAAAAAAATCAAATTTTAAGGACCAAAGTGGGAAAGTGACTAAACATACAGTGAGCAAAGTGTAATTTATCCAGTAATAAATTGATGGAAAATGCTTCGGTATGTAATGCAATTCTAACACAAAATTATATAAATTTTATGAATTTACGTAAGTGATGTTATAAAAATACTTATATTGAACACAAATTTACGTAAGCTTAGGAAAACTTATGTGATTTTGTAAATTTAAATGAATTTGTGTTCAAGTTAAGTATTTTTATAAGATCACTTATGTAAATTTGTAAAAATTTATATAATTTTATGTTAAAATTGCACATGGTCTACATTACAAATCGGATAATTTTTCCTGATAGCCTATTTTGGAAAGTAATTTAAAAGTCAATTTTTTAATATTTTTTTTAAATATGTAATAAAATAGATGGATAATGTGACCTAAAAAAATCAAAAAACTATAAAATTGACTTTTAATCCAATTGTCAAAATACACCTAGCATATACATATATTTAGGGATGGTCATGGGATGAAATTGGGGCTGGTTTGCCATTCCCTGCCCCTGCCCCTGCCCTCACAGACAAACGTCAACCCTGCTATGGGTGGAAATTTTCAACCTTAGCCCTGTGGATATCCGACACTCGTGGATACCCAACTATATTTCAAATAACCGAAAAAATGGAGAATCATTTAAATTTTTAGCACATTCAATAATTTTTTTTATTTCAATATACATAAACTGTGAGACTTTTAAAATTATTATTTATTTATATTTAAACAAAATCACATATTTTTAATGTTCTTTTTATATATAATTATATTATATATATTTATATTATTTATTTATATATATTACTCCCTCCGTCCCAAAATATTAGTCCCTTATTCCATTTTTCATTATCCCAAAATATTAGTCCCTCTTCAAAAATTAAGTACAAAAATAATATAAATTTCCAAAGTTGCCATTCTTTTAAATTAATAAATAATATAAAAAGTACAATTATGACATTGATATTCCTAAAAAATTACTATAAAAGGGTAATTTTGGAAAATCAATTTTTTTTCAAATGTAATAATTATACTATCAAAAAAAAATTAAATTCCCCAAAAAAAAATCATTATTTTGGGACAGAGAAAATATTAATTATGTTAGGTTAGATTTATATTAAGAGAGGGGATATCTATCCCTACTCCCCTCCATTTAGAGACGATCAAAATATAATCCATTGTCACTCATACATAAGTAGTATCGAAAAGTAATGTTACATCCACTAATTAGTATACATATTAATATATTAATTAGTATTATGATATTATTAATAACTTTATTTATTATATAAATTATAAATACTCAAAATTTTTAAAATTAGGTTATATTATCGATTAATATATTAGTATGTGCAATAATTAATGCATAATGGCGTAAAACTTATCCCATTCAAACTGGTATGGGCAAACTCTGCGGATGGAATTAAAATCACCATCCTTACATATATTGCTTGTCTATCATTCTCTATATCTCCTCTCCTCCTCTATGGTTCATTATTATTACATCCCTCTCTCCCTCCTCTACTTTTTACTCACATTCTCTCCATTCTTTATTGCTCTGTAGGGTCACCTTCACTGACTGCTCTCTCTCTCTCTCTCTCTGTCTCCTGCTCGATCGGTACCCAAACAGAGAACCTTCCCTCACACCCACCTCCTCATCTTTCCCACACCCGTAATCTCTCTCTCTCTCTCTCTCTCTCTCTCTCTCTGTGAATTTCTGAAATGGACAGTCCAAGTATGGAGAAATCTGGGTCTCAAATTCCATACACAATCTCACCATCTACTAGTAGAAGAACAAAAAGAAGAAGCACCGACTCAAACTCGCCCGATTTCGAGTTCTGGATGGTCCGAAACCCCTCTTTCCCTCCACCCAACCTCCTCTCCGCCGACGAATTGTTCGTCGACGGCGTCCTCCTCCCTCTCCACCTCCTCCACCTCCACCACGATGACCCACCCGAACCAGACCCATCTCCAAATCCTGAAGAACCCGCCTCCGAACCCGGTACAGGACCCGAATTAGCTGCGGCGATGGACCCATCAACCGCCGCATTGACTGGTTCTAAGCGGTGGAGAGACATATTCAAGAAGACCGATCGAAAGAGCGAAGACAAAGAGAAAGATAGAGAGAAAGAGAAGAGAAAAGAGAGAAAGGCTAATACTGCTGGTGGTGGTGGTGGTGGAGTGAGTTCGGCGGAGCTGAATATTAATCTATGGCCTTTCTCCCGGAGTAGATCCGCGGGGAACAGCGGCGTTAGGCCGAAGATGGGTGGCGGGTCGGCGGTGACCCGGAAAGTGAGTAGCGCACCGTGTTCAAGGAGTAACTCAGCGGGTGAGTCGAAGTCTAGAAAATGGCCGAGTAGTCCCAGTCGAGGTGGGGTCCACTTGGGTCGGAGTAGCCCGGTTTGGAATGTCCGCCGTAGCGGGCGGAGTTCCGACCCGGTGGGGGTTCGGAATGCCGCCGAAAAGGCTGTTATGGAAACTCGCCGGAAAAAAATTCCCTCCGCCACAGCCGCCAACGGTAATGGTGGCGGTGGCGACAGTGGTGGAGGTGGGTCTAAAGCAAGGGTTTTGAGTTTGAATGTGCCGATGTGTATTGGGTACAAGCAGCATTTAAGTTGTAGAAGCGATGAGAGCAGGGGGGTTAGCGTCACCTCCTCTGCCGTGGGCGGCGGAGCTAGTGGTGGTCAGAGTGGTGGAAGTGGCTCCGGTGGCGGTGGCGGACGTGCCGGTAATTTGTTTAATCTGCGTGGTCTCTTCAGTAAGAAAGTGTATTAACTCCTTTTTAATGTTAACGTGGCCTTAAAATATTTTATTAATGTTTTAAATTTTGATTTTTTTTTATAGTGCTTTTTGTGGATTTTTTTAAATTTTATTTTTGTGTGTAAACTATAAGCAGAAAGAAGTCTCTAGTTGCTTTACTTCATTTTGTGACACTGTAAAGTACTTAACTAGAAAGTGGGCTTCTGTAATTTTGGGATATTTGTGCACAGTTTTGTAATTGAGTAATGCTATAATGATAGAATTTTTATATGTAATTGTTGATAAGTGTGAATTGTGCGAGGAGGTATGGAACACTAATTATTAGACTCTACGATTATTTGGGGTGTTTTAAATAATTATATTTTTTGTTTTTTTAGATTAAAAAATTAAAAAAATAATAAAAATATTTAGGTTAAGTTTTTGACTTTTTATGAAAAAATGTGTATCAAAAAATTATATAAAGAAGTGTGTGTGAGAAGATTAGAGATGTGTGTTGTACAGCCGTACAATCTGTTGAGTAATTAGTGGTAAGAAATTATTAGTTACTTTTGGGCATTCTATTAAACAGTTTTGTTTGTTTATGGGGCCATCACGGTCCTATTTTAATAATCAACCGCTCAACGATGTAAAATTGTCGAAAGACTATATATGCCTTATAAAAATCACATTATCGAATATCGATAACTATCCGATCATATTTGTTTTTTTCAATCGTTAATTATAACACTATCCATTTTTTATACAAAATTGATTTGATCATGCAGTTATTAATATTCGATCGATGTGATTTTTTACAAACATATATTACTCGACGAGTTCTATACATTAAACGGTTCAGATTATCAAAACGGGACCTGTGATGGCCCCCACGGGCCGAACAGCACTGTGTAAAAATTACACCCAAACTGTGCAATTTTGTTCGGCCACACGCAGCATAGAGCTGAACAGAAGTGTTTGCTGAGTTGTACTTTTGTGTGAAAAATTAATTTTTTAATTTTTTTTTTATGAATAGTGATAACTTTTTAAGTTTTTGAATAACTTTTTATCTTTTTGGGGGAGATACCAAACTTATGATTTGAAAAAAGGATGTATATATATATATTTTTTTTTTTGTATTTTTGCACTTGTGATTGTGATCTTATATATATGTGGTTAAGAATATTTTTTATGACTATAATAAAAATAAAAGCTCTATTCGTATATAAATTTTTTAAAATGATGTGAGAATGCATTATTGTAATTAAATTTATCTCTAATGATATTTTGTTTTGGAGTGAAAGGTTCACAATAAATTATATTATTATGTTTTAAAATTATATATAAAATTTTTATTTGTATAGCATTAATCTATGTGTGATTTACAATTTTTATTTATTTGTTTTTTTTATCTCACTGAACTTGATTAAATGTTACAAATTCCCAACAAATCATATGAATTTTATGAATCTGTCATCTAAAGCAAAAGATTTATCTTTCATAAATTCAATAAAGTTACTATCATATCATTTTAGATAAAAATTTTTATATTAATTTTGTTGAGTATTACATTCCCTTTAATTTGTTGGTTCTCTATTTTAGGTATATTTTACCGGGATTGAAAGGTAAGGAATGAGAATTTCAAGAAATATAATTAATAATAGTTTTCTTCATTTTTATTCTCAAATCTCTCAAAGCCTCCGTTTGGGAAGTGGGTTGGTTTTTTAGTTTTTTAACTTTTTGACTATTTTAGCCTGTGCTATTTTAGCCTGATTTGGGAATGACTTTTTGACTTTTTAAATTTTTTTTGTAAGAGAGGATTGTAATGATTATGGGTTAGATTTGATGTTTTATTTTTTGTAGCTAAAATAGCCTATTTTGTTTTTTGTGACTATTTTAGCCCAAAAAACCTGACTTTTTTCTTCTCAAACGGAGCCAAAATAAGATTTCTGATGAAGGTATGCAAATAATAATTACTTCATTTTTTTTATATTATAAGTCGTCATGTCATGTAGTATCTAATTAATAAAATAATGAAATTATGTAAAACCTAAAATGAAATTTCTACCTTGAGTTATGTTTATCTTTCTAACATGGTGTTGCCAAATTGTTAACTGTATAGTACATGAGTCTTCCATCATTACAGGATCTAAACAAAGTCAAATTTAAATAATAATAATAATATAAAAAAAGAAAAAGAAAAAACATGACTAAAAGGGATAGTATAGTACACTAGTTTTTCATCATTTCAGGATCTTCACAGAATCAGATGTCTAAAAGGTGGTAAATTTAGCAATTCTATTTTTTTAGAAAAATGTAATGAATTTTCCTATAATTATATATATATATATATATATTCTTATTTTTAGCATTTGTTTGTTTGGTGGCTATGATTTTCAGGAGTGGTTGTGTCAATGCTTAGTTGGTTTTGGAGGATACATATCTTTGGTTGGTTTAGAAGGATATGACAGTCTAAATCATATCCTACCATGAATACTACATAAATTGGAGGATTGTGCATGTTTGGACATTGATTAGAATATTGTGTACTTACACACGGTGATTTATTGTTAGGTGGCATGATTAATTAAATTTAAAAAATAAATAAATAAATAAATTAGATTGTTGTCCTCTTATGGATTGGATGTGATGTTTTATTTATTGTGACTAAAATAACTTATTTTATTTTTTGTGATTAAAATAGTCAAAAAAAACTTGAAAACCTCCTTCTCAAACGGTACCAAAATTTAGGCCTTAATAGTTTCACAAAATGAAAGTACAATGGAGTACAAAACTTCTTTTGAGGGGTAACTTGTTTATGTTTTTAAATTTGAAATACAAACTTATACAAGTACAAAGAGTTTATTTATTTATTTTTAAGATTGAGTTTAAATTTTAAATTTTAAGAGAAAATCGAGAAATGAAGTAAAAGGTTTAAATATAATGTAAGAGTATTTTAAAAAGAGTTAGTTTTTAGTTAGTAACATAATTTGAGAGGTGCTATTACGTTTGATAGGCTCATTACAGGGTCTATTTTGAATAATTTAAATTATTTATTTTATAAAATTTGTGAAAAAAACATTCGTATAAAAAATTAAGTTGATCAAACATTGATAACCAAATAATCGAATTACATTTTCTTTTTTAAAAAACATATGGCATATTCTCAAAATTAAGTTTTCTTTTAATTTTTTAAGAGAAATATAATCTAATCATAAAATTACTAATGTCTGATCAACTTGAATTTTTATGTGAATTATCTTTTAGATTGATCCTATAAAATAAACCATTTCAATTAGTGAAGTTGGCACCAAAAATCGATCCACCAAGGCAAACAAGTCCCCTCTCCAACTATTATAACCGAAGCTCATCGGGTTCTAACTTGCTTGAAATGTTTTGGTTTCAGCCAGGCTTTTAGGCCTCGAAAAGTTAGGCTAAGAAAAAAATATAAAAGAATATATATATACAAACGGTGGATAGACTTGTTTGGTGTAACACATTGTAAACTCAAAATTGATAATCAAATAATTGAAATGTAAGTCACCCCTTCTCATAACTATTTTTTTAATTTATTTATACTATTTCTACCTAATAAGCTATAATACCAAACAATTAAACACATATTTTCAGGATAAGAAAAACTACAAACAACTCAAATAAATTATACCAAACACTCCCAATCCAACTTTTAAAAACTTTAGCATATTCCTATCAAAGTGATTAGTTTTTTAATAGCTCAAAGAGGTACTTCTATCGTAGTAAAAACAAGAAGCAACTTCCCAAAATAGGATTTTTGCCTGTTAACTTCAACTTTCAAAAAAAAAAAAAAAAAAAAAAAGAACATCCCATCAAAGGCTCCTTAATAGGGATCTCAGGAGGAGAGATACGTACGTAACCAACATGCATGTAACCATCAATGGTAACACACATGCATAACATATTAGCCACTTGATTTTTAGTGACGATTTGACATTTTGATATTTTATTCCTAATTAATAATAATTTCATGAAGCTAAAATGAAAAAAATATGGACGCATTGAGGAGGTATCAAGTATGGACAACCATAAATTATTGGTTGTTACTAGTGATACTGATGTGATTATGTCATGTGTCCATCCTAAAATCTTACATAAATTGGCCGGTTAGGATTTTTTTTATTATTTTTATTATCTCTAGTGACACTGATTAATTTTTTTAATTGTACTTTGCATCATAAAAGAGAGAAGTTACTTTAGAGTATTGATTAGGTGTGATTCAGTTAACAAAAATGTTAGATACCTCCAATAATTTATTAAAAATATTACTTAAACACTCATGTGAGACTCAGTCGTTTAACAATTAATTTAGTAACTTTTTGCTAATTGGCTAAAAAGAAAACTCAGACATTTGGTGGGCCAACTTTTTGGCTAATTACGAAACGACGTGCAAAAAGTAGAGAGAAAAGGGAATCTTTAACTTTTTGGTATGAGTTGTTGACTTTTTGGCTAAAAAGATAACTTTTTGGCTAATTGACTATTTTAGCCTCTTGCCAAACGAGGCCTCAGTGGCGGAGCCAAGAATTTAATATAGGAGGGCACTTACTAATTATAATCTCAAAATTTTTCTTCTCCAATCAATAGCAATAACATAATAATAATTTGTTGAGCTAATATTAAACATTAAAAATTAATATTTATTACAAAGTTTTTAATTTTAAACTTTTACAATTAACCCTGACGAATTTTCATCTTTTGAAATATTTTCATGATAGTATCATTGTCAATGTCATCAAAAATATCTCTCTCAATGTAGACAATCAAGCTATTATTCATCCATTCATCACCCATTCGATTCCGCAACCGATTCTTCATAATATTCATAGCTGAAAATACCCTCTCAACAGTAACTATGGCAACAAGTAAGATTAATGCTAAATACCCTCTCAGTCTCCACCATTTTCTTAGCAAGACCGACAATTATATTCAATACTGAAAACTCACTACTGGATATCATATCGATAATATATGCAACAAGTTGATCATTAAGTACCATGAGCTCTATTGAAGAAAATTTTTTGGAATAAAATTCGGCAAGATGAATTAACTTTTTCTTGTCAGAACTAGAGAAAGAGTTAGATGAATTCAAACATGCCACACAAAGTAACAACTCAGTGTTCGACTTAGTGAAACGAGCATTTAGTTCTTGAATTTGCATATCCAAAACATTGTAAAATAATTCAGCGTAATAGTGATGTAAGTTTGTAATTTCTTGAGCATTGCGTCTTTTTCTCCCTCGAGTTACAAACATATCATCCATTTGAGGAACATTAATTTCATGCTTTTATGTATATTAATGTTAATAAATTTAAAATAAGAGCAAAATAAAAAAAATCATGTTATTTTAATTGTTGATTTTAAAAATAATTAATATTTTAAGATAATAAAAAAAATAAGAAATTAATATTTTTAAATGGAAAGGAATAAAATTTATAATCTTCATAATTAACAACAGATCCATTGAGGGTACATATACCACTATATAGGTTTAATTTGGAAAATTAATTAAAAGTTTTTAATTTTTTAATCATGTTACTTCTCTATTTTTTTTTATAAAAAATTAAAAAAATTAATTTTTAACCTATTTGTCATAATTAACCTACAAAGAGATACATGGTAGAATCCTATTAAATGCTAATTTCTATCTATATATATATATGGAAATGTTTTGGACCCTTTTGGGGATGATCCACACACCTCTAAAGTGATCTTGGTCATTCATGTATGTGTGGGGTCCACTTATATATTTGTGAAATCTACATTATTAGTGGTTTAGATTTGTGAAGATCTCAATCATTACTCATATATATATATATATATATCCATAAATAAATAAAAAATGGTCGGAGGCATTAGTATTGGGTCACTTAAGAAGCAAACTCCACACCACACCACACAGCACAGACCAACAAAAAAAAAAACAAAGAAAAGTCAAAAGACGTGACCCCCTCGCCTATAAAGGCCCCGCCTGGTGAGACTTACACCTATGCGAGTGTTTGATAGATTTTTTGATAAATTATTTTGTATCTCTAACATTGTTATTCGGTTAATGTTATTATTACCATTCAAGGCACTCATCGCCTAGATTAGAAGCTCATACAAAATTACCTTAGAGGACTTCAGGTTTTTGCATCACAAGTACAACATCAAACCCTCCTATATATATCTTCAAAAAAATACCCTCTGTTCCATATTATTTGTCCATCTTTTTCATTTTGAGATGTTCTAAAAAACTTGTCCACTTTGAAAAGTAAAAGAATAAAGTGTGCAAGTTTCCAAAATCATTTTTTTTAAATAATTATAAATGGGATATAAATGGATAATTATTGAAAATAATGCCTATGAATTTAAATTCCAATACATTTATTGTGTGCCCTTAAAAAGTTTAAATTCCTGAGTTGGACAAACAAAATTGGATGAATAGAGTAAATGTTTATGCTGATTTCTTGGCTAAAACGAAAGTGTAAACAAATGAAAACCTTCTATTTGTCTATAGATTTCCTAAGAAACAAACGGTGACACCATACGATAGTATTATCAACTAATGAGAAATATAATATGAGAAAATTGAAAATCAGTAAAGTCTTCTCAAAATAATCACAAATTAGTAGAATACTTTATTAATTTTAATAATTAAAGTCATAAATTTGTTCATAAATTTACAATTATTTTAGTAATACTACTGATTTGCAATTTCCCCATATAATATTCCAGTAGTGGGACAGCATGGTTGAGATTAATAAGGGACAAAGAGTGTCAACCTAATCTTAAGGGGGAAAAAAAAAAAAAAAAACCCAGTTTGATGTGGCTTTTGGACTGGGATGTTTTAGAATTGATCCTGGGCCAAATCCTCTCATTTTACAGATTGAGCTTTGAGGTTGGATTCTTTTAGCCCAAAACAATTGGGCTCCATTATCCAAACACTCATTCTTGGGCCCTCGAAATCACTCTAGAAAGTCTATCAACAACAGAACCGACTCACAAAACTGGATAATTATTCCATAATTCCATAATATGATACGTGATATTCTATTATGATTGGTGAAGAAAATAGATAAGTGAAATATTATGTTAACTAATTGGAAAATATAAAAAACATATTGAATGATGATTGGATGGAAAGTAAAGACACATAATAATCTGATAATATTAAGCTCCATTTAGGAAGTTAATGTTGGGGTTTTTTGCTATTTTAGCAAAAAAACAAAATAGGTTTTTTGATCTAAGAAGACAAAACATCACATCCAACTCACGATCATTACATTTATCCTCTTACAAAAAGCTAAAAATTTTAAAAAAGCTAAAAACTCTTCCAAACCGTATTTTTAACGCAGACTAAAAAATAAAAAACCAACCCACCTCCAAACGAAGGCTTAGTACTGCTTTGGTAACGACGCTTTGCTTTATATTTACAAAAATTTTATAAACTGGTTTTTGTTTATTTTTATTTATTTTAGAAAACATAAACTACAAACGTGTTTGATCGACAAAATATTTTTAAAAATTTAAAAATATAAAAAGAGTAAGTAATAGCAAATGGTCATGAAGATGATGGTGGAAAGTGGTGATAGTGGGTGGGTGATGGTGGCGGATGGTGGATGCGGGTGGTGGTGGTAGTGGTGGCGGGTGGTAGTAGTGATGGTGGTGGTGGTAGTGGTTGGTGGTGAGTGGTGGTGGTGGTGGTGGACAGTAAGGGTAGTGGGTGGTGTGGTGGTGGTGGTGAGCGGTGGTGGGTGGCGGCAAGGGCATGGGTGGCGGTAATGGTGGTGGCGTGAGTGGATGGCAGTGGTGGGTGGTGGGTGGCGAATGGTGGGAAGTGATGGCAGGTGGGCGTGAATGGTAGTGGTGGGTGGTGGTGGTGGCGGGTGGATCGGGTGGTGTGGCGGTGGTGGTAGTGGGTGGTAGTGGGTAGTGGCGTAAGACGCTAGGAAAATGGTATGTAGTGGTTAGTGTTGGTTAAAAAAAATAAATTAAAATTTTAAACGGAAACATATTTTTTAAGTATATATTTTTTGGCCAAATTTATAAACTGAGACCATTAATTTATAAATTAAAAATTTACCTAATAAATTTTTATTTAATTTTTTAAAATTTTTATAAATATAAACGCAAAACTGAAAATACAGTAAACGGCAGCTTAATAATTTCCCCATGAAACTACACGATTCCATTCTTTACTCTCTCCGTCAAGGCTTGAATTTCGCACCGCTTCGGTGATTCTTGCGCGCCAAGCAGGTACAGTGACACTGAGCTCTCGTAATTCTAGAGAGAGAAACACAGAGAGAGAGAGAGAGAGAGAGAGAGAGAGAGCGATCATGGCGACAATGAGGAGACTCGCGAGGACAGTTCAGACGTGTCGTGTTCTTGTTTCTTCCAAAACCCTAACCCCTTCATTTGCTCAGCGCCAACCCTATCACCGTAAGTCTCTGTATTTTTTTTTATCTATATATATATATATGTTGTGTGCGTGTATCGATTGGAATTGCTGATCATTTGATTTTTCTAAGGTCATCTTCTCAATTTCAATGAAATTGGATGTAAAATATGATTAGGTTTTTAATTCTTGCAGCAGTGTGTAGAATCAATATTGGAATGGACGTGTATTTTTAATTGCATTTTCTATCTGTAGTTTAATTTTGTTCTCTGTTGTTGTAATGAACAAAAAGATCTGATTTTTTATGCTTCAACTAAATTTACCTTCTTTCTTCAATTAGCTGTCTGTCTGTCTCTGTGTGTCTCTCTCTCTCTCTCTCTCTCTCTCTCTCTCTATATATATAATAAGGGTAAATTAAACTCCATTACATTAAGCTCTCTTGAGATTTTTATTCATATAAGACTTAGCCCCTTTTCATCGATAATTTGTTAGTTATATAGTTGACAAAATGATGTCATCTCTTTTACACGAAAATGTATACTGTACATTGTTTATTTTGTGTTTTGGTACCATTTGCATTATTTTTGGTCCATTTAATGTTACTAAAGGGGAGGGTCTGTGGGGATTGCTATATTTTTTCCAAACCTCAATGGAGGTCAGGGTAATTTACCCTTTAAAAAGACTACTATGTCATTACATCCAAGATGAACTCTTTTTGATTAAAAATATAAATAATTTCTGTCTTATTTATTTTCTTTCTTACAGAATTTTTTATCTTAGAGGGAGTTTTATAGAAGGCAGAAAAGGAAAGGGGTTTAAAAAAATGAAGCAGAGACCTCTAGTAGTTTGGGCTAAATGGAAGGGATAAAAAAAGTCAAAAATTTACTAATAGGAAAAGGGTTTACAGAAATACAAGAAGATGGATTGAGCAAAATTGTCATGTAAAGCTTTACCCTGACCAAACAGTGACTTTCAAGATCTTCAATTATCATTTTTGTCATCAATTTAGTGTTTCTGTTAGGAAGTGAAATATAGGGAAAGAAGCGCCTCCTGTTGATATGGAACAGGGAGGAACCTATATGAGTCTAGTGTGACATGGTGATTATCTTATTGCTTGTATATATTAATACTCAAAATTGATGTAAGCAGGATCCTTTGACCACCATATCCATACCTATGCACCTGAAGGTCAGCGGCTGAGATCAGTGACTCCAGCTATCTTGGCTGGATTGTTTGGAGCTGGACTACTACAAATAGCCCATGCAGATGCTGATGAGGTTTGTGTGTGATTTTTTTGAGGAGTCTGTGTGTGTTGTGTTGTGTTGGTAGGCATGGTGTCTGGTATGGTGGTGTTGTAAATCACGATAGTTCCAAGTGTGGACATTCTTCCGTTGTCATCCTTTTCTTGCTTCAAAGTTCAAACAAATACATCCCTTCTCAGATTTGTATTCTTCCATTGTCATCCTTTTCTTAAGGCCAAAGTTCAAGCAGTTAAATCCCTTCTCAGATTTGTATTTTGTGTATGGCTACCAGAATTTTTATTCAGTTCATTGTTCACATTTGTGGATATTTCTAATGTTTATGTGGCTTGTTTTGTCTGTTACTTGACATCAACTTGAGAGAGAGAGAGAGCCTCATTTCACTTGATCATGATGAGAATTGAAATAGCACGATGAAAATTAATTTTCATGACTATTAATTAATTTCCTTTTTGTAATGGAAATCAATAGTTGATGAATAACAAAACTATAATAAACACTAAAAACACACAGAGAGAACTGTGGAGGTCTACTTTAGAAATGTATTATCTCCCGCCACCAATGCAATATATTCTCATATACCCATCTGATAAAAATGATAAAACCCCCGTCACACTATTATCTCCACTGTCATTGTATTGATTTTCTTGTGGACTTGCCTTTTGTGCAGGCTCCTCCAAAAAGTCCTTTGCCATCAGAATCTCCTTCTAGTCATGGGGACTTGGAGGAAATTGCAAGGAAAGAGAGACAGCGGTTAGAGGAATTACTCAAAAGCAAAGGAATGCTATATGGTTCTTATCCTCGGTTTACTGTTGCAGTTAAGGGCCAAAAGGTTAGTGTATTTATTTTTGCTAGAGCGATTGCTACCTCAATTATAGAACTTTGGCACCTACCTTTGTCACTTCATTTCAAAAGTCCCAAACTATTATATTCAATTGGTGTTACATTGAGAAGTTCATTTGGAGCAAGTTCATTTGGAGCTACAAATGCCAGTGCTTTTGGGTATAGTCTAAGTAGCACATATACTTCTAAGCAGGCAGTGTGTCCATGTTGGACACCAATATGCATCAGACACTTCCGGTCATGTGTCGAGAACACATCCAAACTTGTCATATTATACGTAATCTTTTTACACCCAAACACGCTTCGGATACTCGGGGACACGCATGAAAAACATTATAAATTTGAATAAAAGAAAATAATGTACACTTATACCTATTAATCCCTAATCTTTTAAACATTAAAAATTGTGTTATGTTGTATTGTTTTATCATCTTTGACTGAAATATTCATATATATATGACATAATAAATATATAAAAATATATATTTTGCGCGTGTCCCTCACGTGTCATGTGCAGCATTTTTCAAACTTGTCGTGTTGGTGTGTCTGTGTCGTATTTGTATGCGGTGGCTTGTGTGTCTGTTCTTATTAGACTAGTATTTGTAAATATTGGGATTAGTCTCATTTTTTTTTTTTTTATAAATTTTCCATTGAATGAGAGTTGGAGTACGAATAAATCTTTTAGATTTATGTCCTTTGGGACTGCTGCTTGGCATGTTTTTATCAACAATACGACAGTGCATGGGATGACCAACATCATAAACAGAGACCTCTGCTGGAAAAAAAACTACCAGATGGAAATCTATCGTACAATAGGCTTTTGCTTTATTGTTCTTCATATGTGACTGAGATCAAATTCAAGTCTGACAGAATAGTGTTGCTATTCCCATTTAAGAAGCAATTCATAACATTGTAGTAAAGGAAAATCACACACACACACACATATATATATATATATTTTTTCTTAACTCAGTATTTCTTTATTGTTGTGTTTTATCTGATCATTTCATTTCTCTTCACTAGTAAAGCAATTTCTCTTTTGTAGGGTTTATGTGTGTTCAATTCAAGTGTTTAATTGTAGAGTAGAAATTAAGATTGAATCCAATTAGTCTTCTTCCATTATCATTATTACTGCATTCTAACAGGATGTTATGTTACAGATCACGATCAAATTCCAAATTCCTCCGGCCTGTGAAATTCCACTCTTGATTGCAAACCTTGTTTCAAGCCTTGGACTGAAGGTTGAAGACCGTGGTACTGGATCAGACATGGTGTTGCGGGCTTGGGATAGGTTAGTCTGATCTGTGGTGATAATCAATTGTCTTATGTTCATAGATGTGATCAATGTTACATTGACTCTTTTATCCTATAGTGTACCCCGTGTCCATTAAATATGATAAGGGTAAAGGTATGAAATATGTGTCTAACCCTCGTATCTAAATTAGACATTCAAATTCTCTAATTTTTAATAATGTTTGAAGAAGGAACTCACATTTGATAGTAAAGAAAAATTTATAGCCTCTCATTATATTTTTCCCTTAAATCCAATTAAATTTCTAGTACATTCGTAATTAATAAAATCTTATGTCGGAATATTATACAATATATAATTTTTTTAATGGTTCAAGGCGTATCCACGTCCCAATCCTATATCCTAAGATTAAGGGTTTAGGGAGGTCTGATGCATGGACGTGTACCCACAGCCAATTCTCGTACATGAGTCCTTGTAACACATGATGTGATTTTAACCCTGTTTGATGACAAAATTAATTAAGCATTTATAAGTAAATGCATTCCTTAGTCTCATGATTAAGTGCTTTTGATAACACATAATCACATGCCACTCAAATCTGGAAATGACTGAAAATGGGTCTTAATTTTAAGCCAGAAAGATTCCTTTTATTTTTTGATTGGTTAACTTGAAGTCAAAGAGACTCACTTGACTTATCATTGAATGCTTACTTCACTCAATGAAAGGTAGTTTTTATTTTAGTTACCTTCAACTAATATGTTTATATTAAAATTTGCAGATTTAAAAAGTCAGTGCTTAAATATTTCTGCTCTAGAATTACAGTCCTAAAAATTTTCAATTCTTAAATCTTCAATTTTATCAAGCAGTTATTTAGTCTTTTTCTTTGCCTTAATGAGGATCACTGGTGAAGTATATCAGATGTGCACCTGAGTCATTATATATTTATACTAATTATAGTGAATTCTAAGTAATTGATTTAGTTATGTTTCAGTACAGTTACTAGGCAGCTTACACTTCCTCGGCCAAAAAAACAAAATAGAACTAGTGGGGTTCAGGGCATCCAGATGATACAAATGCACTTGAAGGAGATTTATGCATTCTCATGTTTCGCTTCACTCATTAGCACTGATAAAGCGGTTTTGCTTCATTTCTTGCTATTTATGACACCATTTTCATTTGGATTTATTCTTCCATTTTGTTAGCTTACTTTAAAACTGGAAGGAAAAAAAAACTCTTATGTAAGTAATTTCTCATATCAGTTTGTATAATATGTGCAGGAAATTGAGTTCATAAAGCGGGGGAGCTTTAGTTCCAAGGAGCTTGATGCTTTGGTATCTGTGTTACAATTAGCAAGACAAAATAGAACCTTGGAAACAAAACCAAGGGGAGATACTACACAGAAGCCATCTTCAGAAAAATCAGTTTCTAGTCTAGAGGCCATGGGAGTGAGAATCTATGGACTTAATGAGCCCAATCTCGGTCATTCACAGACTGAGATATCATGGGACAATATTGCTGGATATAAGCAGCAAAAACGGTAAGCTATGATCTAGGATTTGTAGCATCTTTACTGCTATATTGTTGTTGAATTTAGTATATAAGGCTTGGTTTGGGAACAGGCTATTTTAATAACATTTGGCTTTTTACAAAAAGATGTGTAGAAAAATAGAGAGAGTGATGTGATAGCTTATAGTGATTTTTTGACTTTTTGGCTAAAACTTCAAGTTGCCAATTCCTTTTTGTAGTTCACAATGCAAGCCTGAAGCACATTATCTCCAGCTGTTTCTAGGTTTTGCGCCATGCAACCATGATATGTCTGCTACGATATCTTACTTATATTAATCATAGATTTAAAAGTTTTTGTTAACCCTTCAACATTTGTCCTGCAATCTTATTATAGTAATCATGGATTTAGTTGTTTTTGGTAACCCTTCAATATTCAGGGCTGCTAGTAGTTCTGAGGAGGTATTCAAATTTGCCTTTTTTCATTGTTTGTTGTCTAGGGACATCGAAGACACAATATTGTTAGCTCTTCAAAGTCCTGAAGTGTATGATGACATTGCTCGAGGAACCCGTATTAAGTTTGAGACAAATAGACCATGAAAGCAGTGCTCTTTGAAGGTCCACCAGGTTTGTGTTCTAGTTCAGAATAAGACTCTCAAATACATTTGAAAACATATGCTACATATGGTTCTACTAATGCCAAAAGAATTAATAGATGGCATTGCTTCTTTTTCGTGATGTTGAAGGAAAATGAAATGTTTATAGCCCCAACATCATTGAGTCTGATGATTCTATATGTTTGTGGGTTTAATTTTTGTGTAATGGATAATTAAAGAACATACTGAATCAGTAATTGCACTGTGTGATGGATTGAAACAAGCAATCCGCCTTTGTGCCGCTAATTGTTGGAGCAATTGACTTTGGGATTAAAAGTAATGCAAGCCCTCATTCCAAGGCTGATCTCTCTCTTTCCTAGTTGGTGGACTTTGAATCTCATATGGAACCGTGCTTGATCTTTCTATGTATCACAAATGCCTGTGCAAGTCAGTTAAATCTATATAGACTATATTGATACTTTTTGAGCTCTTGTGAATTCTAATTTCTCAATCCCTAGTCATATCGTTAACATGGAAATTAGTTTTGGTAAGTATGTGATATTTCTGGAGTACTCAAGGACACGTTTGATGCATCTGGAATGTTGAATAATGGCATCTTCAACTAGAATTAGAATATAGTTCTTAGAAGAACATAAACGCTGTGTTTGGTTAGGGATTTGGGAAGGATTTGGAAAGGAAAGGGAAAAGGTGCGTGAAACTAAGTGAAATATAGGTATATTTTATTCACATTTCATTTATCTTTTCCATTACCTTTTCCAAATTCCTCCTCAAATCCCCAACTAAACACGACAAAAGAGTTTCAAATTCTTTGACTTCTTCATAAAGAGGATTGGGATATATTGAATTTTTTTTGAATACTTTATAAATAATGTGGATTGGATATATTGAGATTAAATTCCATTGAATTTGGTCGAAATCCATATAACGTTCCTGTAATTTTTTTTATGTGAAAGTTTTGATATTATAGGTTTGAAGTTTAAGACATTTGGAAAATTCGTAAAGAATGATAGTTTGTCACACAAGTGTTCCAACACAATTGCCTTTTAGTTTGACACGCCAAATCTAACTGGCGTAGAGTTGGTTATATCAATGTGTCTGTATCATATCTTAGGTCCATGTCCATACTTCATAGTCTTTCTCTTGTGGAGGAATCAAGACTGGCTGTACACAATGTGTTGCATGTTATTGTGAACTTGTCATTTTTTTTAAGGAGTTTCATAAGGGTTAAAGACAAATTTTCAGCGTCTTATGTTTGAAGAGTTTAATGTGGCATTGCAGTAATAGTTGGGTTTGTGTTTCATTTGAATCATTAGGTGCTGAATCTAAATTTTAACTATATAATTCTCTTCAGAGAGCATTTCTTGTTGTTTTAAATTTGAACTAGTAAAGACCTAATCAATGACTGGGATTTTCTTCTCTTGGCTTTATCTTGAATTTTTTAATTCTTCAGTAATGTTGTTAATTAAACCGGTGGAGCTAGCACTTTAGTTCACAGTTTTAAGTTTGCCAATTGGCAGATTTGCTTCCTCATAATGACTTTTCAATTTCAGGTACTGGGAAGACATCTTGTGCTCGTAATAGCTAATCAAGCGGTATTCCACTTGGCACATTAATTATAATTTTATTAGTTGTTTCTTGGCCTTGTGTTTAATCCCACTAGATATAGTTTTAAGTTGTGGAGTGACCATGTGCTCCATTAGAATAATCTTGATTTTCTATATAACTTTGTCTGATATTATATTTTTCTCCTCCAAGATTCTTTGTATATATTGGTTGGTTTACATTTTTGAAATGTAAATTTATGGTAAGGTGATCGTAGTGGCATAATTAAAAGTTCTAACATCTTGATTGAAGCATCATAACTTGTTAGGATATCATAAAAGGGTCTTATAATGGCAGCCCTGAGGGCTGTCAGTAAGAACCACATAATATCAAAATATTTGTAATCCCAATACACATTTTTCATGTTTTTATTCATTCTTTACACATTTCAATACACTATACACATTTTTCAACATTAACAACAGCCCTAAGGGCTGTTTTGAGCATTTTCCATCATAAAACTCATACAAGATAGAAAGGAAACTTTGAATGTGTGGACCCAATGTGTGGACCCATCAGACGGTGAACACTGCTTTCTGAAAAAAAATAAATAAATGAACAACTTTATCTTCTGACATTGATAAATGGGATAATATCTTGCTGTCTCCTTTCTAGCGGGTTAACATATACTGAAAGCTTTTGCATGCACATGACATGAAATGAACTGCATTGGGTGTGTATACAAAATTATTGGTATTTTACTAAAATTTATATTTAAAAATAACATGCATCTGATATTCCATGGCAGGGTGTTCCATTGCTTTATGTGCCATTGGAGGTTGTTATGTCAAAGTATTACGGTGAAAGCTTAACCATTGTTAGGAAAAGTGTTTTCCTCGCCAATGAGATCCCTAATGGCGCTATTATTTTTCTAGATGAGGTAATTGGAGCAAACAACTCCACCACATTATGTGCCATTCTGATATATGTGGTAATATATTTTGGGAAATTGCAAAAGTGGAAACAAATTAAAATAATTTCAACTTTCACAGAGGTGCAAGTGTATGTTGTGGCATGGGACACAACTTTACTTGCACCTCCATGAAAGTGCTTTTATTTTGAGTTGTTTCCATTTTTTTTTCTTTCAATTCCCTATTTTATTTTTTCTATTTCTTTTTCTGCTTCTTATGCATCCTATTCTGGTTTAACTTAAGTTTCTTGCAAATGAAATTACCATGTTACTTCTTTTTCATTCTGATATACAGGTTGATTCTTTTGCTGTTGCTCGTGACAATGAAATGCATGAAGCTACACGTAGAATCTTATCAGTGTTATTACGGCAGGTATAACAATTTTGCTAAATTTTCATGAATGATATTATTGTCACTGAAGTTTGCACTATTCTGTCTAAAATGTAATTCTCCCAGTTCATACTATCCAAAGAACCTCTTAACACCTTGCAACTTATTGCCTACTATTCCCTTCAAAAGTGGATTGTGCTGTCTTTTTCTCAAATTTCGTTGTTTGTCATGTTTTTTGTGTACTTTCAAGAAATGATAGATGTAATCATTCTCTGGTAGCATGTGTCAAACTAAATAGGATATAGCTGAATTAGACAGTTTTTGCTGTGGCCTTAGTAAATTTTACTCTTCTGGTGCAGATTGATGGATTTGAGCAGGAGAAAAAGTGGTGGTCGTTGCTGCAACCAACCGAAAGCAAGACCTTGATCGTGCGTTGATTAGGTATACCAGTGCACATTTTCTTATATGACAGTTATATGCAGAATTGATTCAAGGTTTACTAACATAGGTTTCATTCATTTCTGTCAGTCGGTTTGATTCTATGATCACCTTTGGCTTACCAGATCAGCAGACCCGCCAGAAATAGCAGCTCAGTATGCAAAGCACTTGGCAAAATCTGATTTAGCTGCATTTGCCAAGGTTACCAAGAGTAAGTTTGAAATATCCAAATAATTTATCTCAATCATGCCATTACTTGAGTGAAACACATCATTAATCACCACTCTCCCCCCACCTCCCAACCATCTCTCTATTTTTGGGGTTTGTGTATTCTATCTCCTCCCTTCTTGTGTTTAGTTATTGCTTTTTTTCTTTTTTTTTTCTTTTTGTTTTTTTTTTTTGGGTGATTTGACTGAATGCTATTAGGGTGCTGCTAATAGCACCCACATAATATCTTTGGACTCCCACCAACTAATTCAAATTGGTAAAAAAAATTTGGACACCCCACTGAATACCAAAACTCACCATCACCCTCTCAAACCCTTCCCCTAACCCTACCCCCCATTCACTACCAGCTTGGGCCTCCACCCCTGAGCCCCTCTCCTCTCTGCCCTCTTTCTTCCCTCTCCTCCCCACCATTCCCAGGGTTGGGGTTGGTGGCTGGGTGCGGGTAAGGTTAGGGTTGGAAGGTTAGGAGTGGGGCTAGAATTGATATTTTATCATAGGTTAAAATTGTAATAATTTTTAACGAGTGGGGATCCAAAGAAGAAATTGGTCTGGTACTAGCAGCATCCTTGCTATTATTATAGGACACAGCTTGCCTACTATTATATATATGGAGAAATTTTCTGTTTTCATTCAATTTAAATCTGTTTCTAGATGTTGTTGAAGTGTTAACAATGTCGGGATTTTAAAACTCTTTTTTCGGGTTTCTCACTTCATGATTGACACTTGCTGGCATGTAGAATGTCTGGAAGGGACATCAGGGACATCTGTCAGCAAGCAGAGCGACGCTGGGCATCTAAGGTAATAACGGTAATAGAACTCCTGGTAATTGTCCTCTTCTTCTTGTGGTCTTGTTAACAAATCCATACACAGATCATTCGAGGCCAAGCAAATAAAGATGCAGAAAATGGGTCGCTTCCACCTCTCCAAGAATACATTGAGAGTGGTATGGACCCATGAGGGCTTTACTTGGTATTGCAGATCAAAGTAGCCAAGATCCTTCTGCCAAGAAACCCCAGTTAGACTTCGTCTAAGGTATTCTCCGATTTGTTCACTTTTTTTCTTTTTTCTTTTTTTTTTAATCAGACTCATAATAACATAATGACCAAACCATAAATGTATATGCTAACAGGCACTTTTGGAAGGTCAAGAAGAATGCGTCAGTGACATGTTCACTTTGGTTGGTTCCCATGTCATCTCTTCGAGCAAGATGTATCGATGTAGTTAGTGCTGTTGAACCAATCATGGATGATATTATTAGATATTTACATATAACACAGTGCGATATATATACATACTCTTTACCTGTAAAGACAAAACGGGCAGATTAATATAATTAGTCCATGGAATTTTGTTCATATTATTTTGATTAATAGAACTGCTAATTGGGTTTTCAATGTGGTTTACCCCGGTATCATATTGGTTTTGAAGATTCCTTGGTAGTAACATAGGCCTCTCTACATGGATGTTGATCATAGGAATGTACTGATTTCGAAAATGCATTTGTGCTTTATAATGCCATTAGGCCCCGTTTGTTTGGAGAGTTAAAGGGGGGATTGAAATTGGTAGTGAGGTGAGACCCATTAATATTGTGTTTGTTCTGAGAGATGGGAGGAATTGATAGTGAGTTCGGATTAGGATGGGTCCCCCCAAGGGGATTCGGATGGGCCTCTAGGACTTGGTATTAGAAAAATAGTCCGGCAGATTAGAAATTTTTTTTATTTATTTATTTTTTACATGTCGGACATTTTTTTTAGGGGAATTTTTTTCGGGTCCCAAGTATTAAGACTTTACAGCATAAAGGACACTCAATATTTTCATAATGTCTAAGGTTTCTCAAGTTGATCCAAAGAAAATTGATCCAGAGAAAATTGGTCCAGAGAAAATTCCTCAATATTTTTATAATTTCTTCAATTGCTTGAATTTGCGTGCTACCACCATGGGTTTGTTTACATGGTCCAGAGAAATTTTTGGTTTAGATCAATTTTCTTTGGTCTCGAATCAATTTTCTCGGACTTTCTTCGGGTTGGTCCAGAAAATTTCCGCTTGGTTGGTCTGAATTTTCTCTGGGTTGTTGGACTGAAATTTGAGAAGCTGATGCATACTTACCTTGATTGAATTACCCATGAGATTTGTGATGATGTGCCAAAATCGACCTGGATCTCCATAATAATCAAATTTTGAATCGAAAATTCGCTTTAAAACCAAAGAATTTCTCTAGACCAACCCAGAGAAAATTCGCTTTAAAAATCAAAGAATTTCTTTGGTTTCAACCTAGAGAAAATTCGCTTGTGAATGGCCATGGCCATGAGAGTTTCGTCTTGAAGTCAGAATAAATGTTGATGGAATGTGAAAATTCAAAGAATTCTCCACTATACATGAACACCAATAGTAGTGCTTATACTAGTTGTATTAATAAACAGTCAAGTCTTCTTCACAAACCCATTATTAACACCAATAGTAGTGAGGCAACAAAGGATGCGTGTAATTGTCGGTCTCAATGTGATGCGATTATCAATGAACCCACCGCCGCCATTGCTTATAGTCTTGACAAAAGGCAACCAAAGGTTGGCGAGAAGAATGTTTAGAAATTCTAGAGCGTGCATTGGTGGATTACATACAAAATAATAATAATAAATAAATAATTAGAATTAAAATCGAACACATACATTAAGAAAATGAAGACGCAGTGATATATATGCAGTAGTATTGAAATTCAAATACCATTAGTCCAGAGAAAATTGGTTCAAAGAAAATTATCATTTTTGTAGCTAGTTATAACAATCTATATATATATATATATGCACATTGATCATATGTTTTCTTTCTTTCACAATTTCAAAAACCAAACCATGGACGAGGTGAAAACTTTTCTACATTTGTATATTTTCCAAGGATTATCAAGGAGAATCGAGTGTATGTACAATCCATTATAGGCCTTTTTCCGCTTTCTATTCAGTGGCAAATCAATTATAGGAAAATCCAATCGATCCGGTATAGTCATAACAAAACAACACAAATATTTGATATTTGGCCAAGATGGCAATGACTCAAGATATTGGTGAAAATCAAGCTTATCAAGGAGATCAGGAAAGTGGTGTTCTTAGAATACTCACATTTTGCTTACTATACACGCTTCATACTCATGATATCGTTAAAGGTTTCAAAAACCTAGTATAGTGATGACAAATAATTTAAATTATTCCAATTCATAACTTCAAATCCATCGCTTACCAAATACATCATAGGTAAAATAAGTTACTAGATGGAAGGATAACTAAATGAGAGACTATACAATATAGGAGCATGCATATATATATTGGTGAAAGGAAAAGTAACAAAGACCAAAATGCATGGATACAACAGAATCGTTTCTACAAAGACAGCATTGTATAAATGATTCAATCATAGGAAAATTCAAATTTCTCTGTTCGGTTTGACCAATTTTCAAACCAAAGAAAATTGATAAATTCGGACTTCCAAGCCCGCAGAAAATTGGTACAATTATTAGAATCTTGAATTTGAAGTCATGGATTTCAAATCTTCCACTTTGTTGGGTTATGAATAAAATTGGTTTTCAAAAATTCAGGTGGCCTCCTCTCTCTCTCTAGCCCGAGACCATCCATCACATGCAAGCAAATCCTTTAAAACCACCATGGACGATGTCATTGCTCGGTGAAGCAAGAAACCAAGGATCGAGGTTCGAATGAATAGACACAAACCTGCACCTCTCTCTCTGTGGAGAGACAACATTGTTTGTGAGACTCATGCATGGTCTCTCTATCTATCACCTTCTCTCTCCCCACAGGGCCAAAACTCAACATGCTCATAGCCCATGGCTGCCACTCTAGGGGCCGTCATCATCACCGAAGCCCAAGCCACCTTGCACACCATCGGCATTCATAGCTTTGCTACTATTAACGCCGCGACACTCTTGCTACCATTTGCTCATGCCGATACCATCTCCACCTCATCTTGGTGCTTTACAGACTATTACTCGCTTGAGTCGGATCCATCGATGGCTATTTCCATAGGCGAAGCAAAGAGAAGAGGAAGACACAATGTTATTGTTGCCGGCTCGCCATATCGATGAAGAATCAACAACTCGGTTGAAGAGAGAGAGAATTGTAGACAAAGAGTCAAATTTCTTTGATATATGTTTAGGACCTTAGACATCAAAAAATAATTTTATGGATCTCTTCCATTACTTAAAAGTGAGGGACCCTAGACTAACTTTTTTTTCCTTTTTAAAATATTAATATTTAATTTTTGTATTTTTGTTGAGTAAAAATCATTATTTTATTTGTTTTATTTTTGAAAATTTTTATTTTATTTTTATTTTTAAATTTTTTTACATGTTAAGTATTTTTTAAAAACATTAATGTTTAATGTTTTTTATTTTTTTATTTGTTTTATTATTTTATGTTTATTTTATATAAAAATAATTTAACAATTCTTACACTAACAACTATCATCAAAATAAACACAATTTTACTTAATCCCTCACTATCAATTTCCTCACTAACAATCGCTTTTACTATTAATTCATTCACCATCAATTCTCCATTCTACCTCTGAAAATAAACGGGCCTTAAACCCTTGTATACCTGATGAATTATATCACATTGCTCCAAATGGGAATTTTTTGGCACAAATGCAGTCTATGAAATTTTTTGCCCGTATCATAGTGATTTCTGATTATTTTATCGCAGATGACTTCACTATTTTAAAAATGGAATTGTAGGTTATTTAAGTCCAAATTGATCTTTTTGGGAGGTGTTGTAACAAAGGTAGTGCTTCATCTACTAAGCCAATACCATAGTAGTCCTTCATTCATTCATTGTTTGATTACCAAGAAAATTGATGAAAGAAAATGCAAGCAAGAAAAATTTATATATATATTACTTTTTCCCACTATCTAATTCCTCGGAGAATTAACCATAAGTTTCAATAAATTAACGAGTTTTGTCTTCAACAAGAGACAATTTTGCAAATGTTGATCTAACAAAGACATTTGTTTTTATTAGACTCAATAGTTGCATGATATTAGAACATTTTACACTTGAAACAAAATTCTAGAAATCAAGTAGAGTCCATTAATTAGATCAGATTGCACTGGAGCAAACTCACCAACATTGCTCCTCCTTCCCTGCATTCATTCAGCAAAGTGAAATGAACTCACTGAGTTAAAACTCGACTCGGAAGAGTGAGAGAGATAGAGAGAGAGAAATTCACACAAACTTTTTTACCTCTCAGAAGAGATCGAGGAATTATCTTCATCTGAGCGCTTTCGCTTTCGACTCGAAGTAGGACTCGGTTGCGAAATGTACGACGCGATCTGCAACTGAGTCTGCAGCAGCATCTGAGTCAACTCGGATTCCAGCTGAGCTCGCCGCTTCTCCGCCTCCAACCGCGACCCTTCCCTTGCCTTGGCCATCTCCAACTCGGCTAGCTCCATTCTCAGCATAGATTCAGAGAAGACTTGGAAACTCGCCGCCAAATCGTTCAAACCTTCCGAGTCGGTGTCGGAATCGGAACTCTCCGAGTCGGAGCTCCGTCGATTCACGGAGTCTCCATCGTCGTCGGTGTCGGGAGTGTCGGAGGGGTGTGCGCCGGATAAGAAGCCGGCGTCGAAGGCGTATTTTAGACGCTTATTGTCCGGTTCGGTTCGACCGATCGGCTCCGCCATGAAGTGGGTGGAAGAGGAAGTGTGGTTTGCGTGGTGTTTTTTTGTCTGAGAGCTAAAAAGAGGGAGTATCTAAGAGGGTCTCCAAAGTTGCATTAAAATTTTTATTAAATTTGAGCAAAAATTTAATTTCAAACGATGCATTTTAATAGTAAATTTAAAATTTTTATCAAATTTTATACAAGTCAGTTGTTTGGGAGAATATCCGGCTAGACATTCAGTCATAGGAAACAATTGACATCCAAATAAAAAAGGTTCACTTGTTTGGGAGGACATTTGAGCCAATGTTCAACCTAACGGTCATCTTTAGAATTTGATGAAAGATAAATACTCTTTTTATTTAATGAAAGATTTGGTTCCCTTTCATTTGATATCAAATTGATAAATGAATTAAGATTGGCATTTAACACGTTTCATCAAATTTAAAATTAATAAAAGATATAATGTAATAGAGTGGTGTTATTAGTATTACATAAATTATTTTGAATTTTTCATTTCTTTGGGTTCTTACTTATAAATTTAAAATCCTTAAAAAAAATTTCTCTCCAAATAATACCAAAATTATCTTTGTGAAAATATTCCACTCATTGAATGCACACCCCACACCCCAAAAAAATTCCTCTTCCAAAAACTCTAACAAAACCCATCAAGAAAATAAGAGTTAATATAATTACTATCTCATTGGTCTCATCCATTATTGTCACAGCTAGATATTCTCTCTCTCTCTCTCTCTTTATATATATATACATAATTTTTTAATTTTCTTATAATAATTTCTTCTTTTGTGGGAAAAAAAATATAATAATTAGTTTTGTTGGTGGATATTATAAAATTGTGAATTCAACTGAGAACTACTCAGCAACACATGCAATAAAGGAATAACTTTTGAACCTGATAATGGATTTAGGCTACTTCCATAAGTGTTTAAAATTTTGACCATTCAATGTGTTAAGAAATTTCTATGTTTGAACATGTATTCTCGAACTTGAAAAATAAAAATTTCTGCAAGCGTTAACAATTTTGACCTTCGATGTGTTAAGAATTTTTCATGTTCGGACTTGTATTCCTGAATATTACTTAATGCCTTCCCAAACAAATAAGTAATGTTCGGGCCTATATTTCCAAACTTGAAAAAATAAAATTTTCTACAAGCGTTAATAATTTTAACTGTTCAATGTGTTAAATAATTTTAATGTTTGGACCTACGTTCCAAAACATTACTTATTTGTTCGGAAATACCTTCCCAAACAAATAAACAATGTTCGAGTCTATGTTCTCGAATTTTGATCATATGTTTGAAGAATTTAGTCCCGAAAAAATGACGAACATATTTTATTATTTTTTTCAAGAAACTTATCCTTATAAGGCCAATCTTCTCTGAGCTAAGACCAATATCAAAACTATGATCATCCTCTTAGCTTTTATTATTGTACTCCTCGCCTTATGGAGTTATAGTTACTAAAAAATTTCTATTCATTGTCATTGTCGAGAAATGTAGGTAGTCAAATGATTGTCATCAAGTTATCGCCGAATTTTACCACAAAAAATTTTCAAGGTTTTAAGAGTGGATAGGTTTTGAACGTGATTTAGGAAAAATGGATGGGTAGTGATAGAAGTGGGTGTTCTCATGAACTCTACATCATGATGTAGTGAGTGTGTAGATTTAATTGTGAGATAAAGTGTCCCAAAATTAATGATATCCTTTAATAATTTTATTCAAGATTATTATTGTAATAAAAAATTCAAAATTAAAAAATTCAAAATAATTTATAAAAGGTTAATAGCAGCACTCCTCCTCCGGAGCCAACTAAACTCCTCATCGTTACCTCCGGCCCCACCAAGCCCTCGTGATGCTTTTCAATTTGTCTTTTTAAAAATTTTGAAAATTAAAAAATCATTTATAATTTTATATGATTTTCCAAAACAAAACAAATAAAACAAAACAAAACAAAATAAATTCAAGCTAGAGATCAATTTCTTGAGTCAATAGGTCCAAATATCTTTTTAAGAACAATTATCTATTCAAAATTTACACGTGTCTGTCATTTAAATGTCACATATTTTATATGCGTCAGTTAACTGTATAAAAAATATTTGTTCAAATGTCATATTATTTATACACACGTCACCTATTTGTGTAACTATTTATTCAAATTTCTATTATTTGTACATGTTGCCTATCTATGCAACTATTTGTACATATGTCATCTATATATTTAATATCACCTATCTGCTTACCTTATTGCCATTGGTTGTCACCGCTTACCACGATTTTTCAACACATATTCTCATCACCAAAAAAATAATAAAATAAACTTTGGACTAAATAATATTTAGCCCTTAGGAATAGATTTTTCATCAATAGGCCTA
Organism: Camellia lanceoleosa; assembly: GCA_025200525.1. NCBI lineage: Eukaryota > Viridiplantae > Streptophyta > Magnoliopsida > Ericales > Theaceae > Camellia > Camellia lanceoleosa. Next base: position 9,608,653 of record CM045765.1, read on the forward strand.
CTTTGGAAAGTGCCAAATAAGTTGATTTTTTTTGCTTATTACAAAAAAAGTACTAAAAGTAAAAGTAATGTAACCCAAATAAGTCAAAAAATTAATAACCTATTTTCCAAAAGAGCATCTTACAAAAATTAATGTTTGTTTTGTTAAATTAATTTTATTTTTTAAAATTATTAGAAAATAAATTCTAAAACACAACCAAACAGCAAATCCAGCTGCCTTATAAATCAATTTTGCTAAAAAATAAGTTTTAGATTGTTTGACATATTCATTTCGTATTAGAAAGTCAATTTTAACCACTTTGAGAATATATTTGCAAAACTATATAATTAAAAAAAGAAAAAAAAAAAAGAAGTTGAAATATGTTAAACAAATTAGTTTATTTAAGCAATAAATTTTAAGTTGATAATTTGTCTCCGCTTGGGAAGTGAGTTGACTTTTTTGACTTTTTAACTTTTGGCTATTTTAACCTCGCTAAAAAGCTTGGTTTTGGAACGATTTTTGACTTTTCGCTTTTTTTTTGTGAAAGAATAATGTAATAATTATGGGTTGGATGTAATGTTTTGTTCATTGTGGCTAAAATAGCCAAAAAAGCTCTGAAAAATTCCTAGTAGCTCGAATTCCGTGGCTCGAATTCGGCTCAAAACCCAAAACGACGTCGTTTTGGGTTTTGAATTTTTTTTCTTTCTTTTTCTTCCTTTTCTTTCTTTCTTTCTTTTCTTCTTCTTCTTCGTTGACCCAGGTAACCCAGGCGAGAGAGAGAGAAGAGAAGAGAGGGTCAAGATCCTTGTCGCCGATCGTCGCAGAAATTTCTCGACTCCTCTCCAAATTTCCATTTTATGGCCCCCTCCCCTCTAGTCCTCCTCCTCCTCCTCCTCCTCCCTCCTTCTTCTTCTTCTTCTCTTCTTCCTCTGCTCCGAATTCGAGCCAAATTCGAGCCTCCGAATTCGAGCTATGAATCGGAGCTGAAAAGCTCTTGCCAAACAAAAAAAGACTTAATTGTATAGGAATTATTTTTAAAGCATCGTAATATTAAGAGAATTGAAAACGTGCTTAGAATTTTAAAATGTATCAAACAAATTTATTTTTAGTTTTACATTAAATTTAAATTTATATCATATATTTAAAATTTAGACATATTGCTTGAGTACACAGTATTAACTTATTATGTAATTCATAATAAAATTAGTAGACATGATTTTAGCCATTTTGTTATTCATTGTTGAGAAAATTAGTGAAGTATCTTTCTCTAATTTTGGATAGTAAGAGAGATCCAATATTCTTTTATCAGTTAAGGTTTCTCGATGAAATTTTTTTGTGATCATACTAGAGAAATTTCAAAAACAATTATGATTTCACAGAGAAATTATTTTTGAAATTTCTCTGTGTCGGGATGAAATTTCTCTGTGAAAATGTTGAAAGACCCCAACTACTATGAAAATATTGTATGTCATTTATCTTATAAAATCTTAACATCCGATATCTTAAAAAAAAATTCTCTTCATTGTTTTTAATACTTCTATAAAAATTTTCAAATTATTTTTTTTTATTTATTGAATCAAGCATAATTTGCTTAAATTATGGCATTTAAGGTTAAGATATGATCCCATCTTTCATTTATTATTTACTAGCATATTACTCGTGTTATGCACGGATTGTGTTTACAATTATTTACATATATAAATTGTAATTTTTAAATGTCTTCTTTTTTTCCCTTTTTATATTATATTAAAGTTTAATATTTTGATAATAATCATATGTGTTAGACTTTTCAAGGAATTAAATATCTTTTTTTTTATTATATTATATTAAAGTTAATATTTTGATAATAATCATATATGTTGGACTTTTCAAGAAATTTTATTTATGCTTTTCTTAATGCATTAAAGTATTATTATGAGGGATAATAATCATATATGTTAGGACTTTTCAAGAATTCATATGTGTTGGATTTCAAAGAATTTTTTATACTTGTTTTAATGCATTAAAGTGTTATTATGAGGGTAAAACTTGGGGTTGGAAGAAGTTAATAAATGCTATGTTTTTTTTGAATTTCGATTTTTAAATTTCTTTTTTATTTTTATTTTTAAATGTCTTCTTTTTTTTCCTTTTTACATTATATTAAAGTTAAATATTTTGATAACAATCATATGTGTTAGACTTAATCATATGTGTTAGACTTTTACGAATTAAATGTCTTTTTTTTTTTATTATATTATATTAAAGTTAATATTTTGATAATAATCATATGTGGACTTTTCAAGAAATTTTTTTTATGCTTGTTCTTAATGTATTAAAGTGTTATTATGAGGGATAATAATCATATGTGTTAGGACTATTCAAGGAATTCATATGTGTTGGATTTCAAAGAATTTTTTTTATACTTGTTCTTAATGCATTAAAGTGTTATTATGAGGGATAATAATCATATGTGTTACGACTTTTCAAGGAATTCATATGTGTTGGATTTCAAATTTTTTTTTAATACTTGTTCTTAATGCATTAAAGTATTATTATGAGGGTAAGACTTGGGGGTTAAGAGAAGTTAATAAATGCTAAGTTTTTTTTTTTAATTGTGATTTTTAAATGTCTTTTTTTTTTAAATGTCTTTTTTTTAAAATGTCTTTTTTATATTATATTAAAGTTAAATATTTTGATAATAATCATATGTGTTAGACTTTTCAAAGAATTAAATGTCTTTTTTTTATTATATTATATTAAAGTTTAATATTTTGATAATAATCATACGTGTTGGGACTTTTCAAGGAATTCATGTGTTGCATTTCAAAGAATTTTTTTTATGTTTGTTCTTAATGCATTAAAGTGTTATTATTAGGGTAAGACTTGGGGGTTGGGATAAATTAATAAATGCTAAGTTTTTTTTTAAATAAAAATATCAAGAAATTTAGATTGAGAAATTGGAGCTCCCGCAAGATTTGGGATTAAAAATCTCCTTTTACTTAATATATAGTATATAGATATAAATTGCTTATATGCAAGTTGGAGATAGACTTGTATAAGGTATTCATTAAAAGTCTTCTGAGAATCTTCCCTAATGGACAAACTATTTTTTTATCTCAATATTTTAATAAGAATAATATTATATACACCAATTAGTATATTAACTAGTATACTAATTCGATGATGTAACATAAGACTATTTTGAGAAGATGGTTATAATCA